>OY720443.1:23897726-23955785 GCA_963082915.1 Dolichopus griseipennis
GGTATAATGAATATTAATTATTTTATTATTTTTTATTATTATTATTATTATATTATGTAAGAAATATTAAGGGTTGAAAAACGCAATATTTATTACTTAAATTCCACAATTATATATTTTAGAATTTAAAATAAAGCAATATTTAATTTTTAAATAATATATACAAGTATACAGAATGGGCAGTAATTACTTCATTAGTTTTACATCATTTTCATGAAAATGGGCTAGAACCTGAGTTAAATGCCAATTTATGAAAAACTAATAAAAAATTTGAATATTTAATTTCCAACACCAAATCTTGGAAAATAGAAGATTCTCAACTAAGCACTGTTTTCTATTTATAATATATAAGACTTTTAATTAAAATTAAGTAATTTCCCGTTTTTGAAAAGTTTAAGTCATTGCGATAGTAAATATTAAGTAATATTGATAAGAACCCCATAATTTAAAAAAAAATTATTATTCACGATGAGTAAAACTATTTTGTGTGGGGGTGACACATTTTTTTTTTAAATAATTCTTTATAAAAAAGAAATTATTAAATTAAATACTAAAATAATATATATAAAGTTTTGTATAAAAGATAATACAAGTTGTGTGGCAGCTCTTCGAACCCCTTTGCTCTATAGACCAATTGCGTAGACCTTCGGATTGACAGTTAACTACTTTTGAGAAAATTTCAGATACTTAACTGTCACTTAATTATTTTTTAAATCTATTTTGAATGAAAGTTCTAATATCATTTACACATCAGTACTGGATATTTTTGGTATTTGGTACTATATCAGTACTGGTACTATATCAGCACTGGATATATTATATGATATTATACAATTTATAATTATACATAATAATTTCTAAATTTTTTTTTGTTTGATTTTTTGAACAAGGTTAAACATTTAAATAGGTAGGTCTTTTTCTTTCAGAACCTTCCGAGCAACTAATTCTGCGGATTTAAAAATTCGGATTTTTGCAGGATCCAAACAGAAACAAACCTCGCAAGACTGAAAATTTAGTTTATAAGGAAGTTCTTTTGTAACACTTTTATATTTATCAATTAGACTTTTAAAATAACATCGAGGAGTAGGCTTATTGAGGAAACCTCTTTAAAAACGCGCCTTTTGTCCTACCGCTAGGTGGTGAGCGACTCTACACAATGACTCTTTATACAATTGCACAGGGGTTTTCCTAGTTATAAATTATAAATTAAAAAAACCCATAAAATATTTTACTGGCCATTTTAGACTCTACGCAACGAATTATAGTTTTCCCGGAATTTTTAAAAAATTCAATTACTATATTGTTTCAATTCTAAATAAATTATTAAGTGTAACACATAATTTAATATTTTTAAAAGAAATATAAAATATTATAAAATACTTTTTAAAGGCTTAAATGGTCGTTTTACAAAAATAGTTAAGAAACAATATTATTTGTTAATCTTTTAACTATTTTTTTAAGGAATTTATATTGATAAAAATATAAAGTTTTTAATTGAAAATCGATTAAATTAACACTAAAATCTAAATTACGGAATATTTCAGATTAATTTAATTGTTCAATAACTGATAAACTAAAAAATAAGTTTTTTAAATATAGGACAAGTGAAAATTGAAGCCTGATTTCCAAGAATAATCAAGTAATCATGAAGAATTTATGATTGCAATATGAATTTGTCAATCAAACTATAGGTGATTAATTTAATGAAAGAATTTCAGAAAATAATTAAAGTAAACAATTTCAAAATTAACAATTGTTTAGTCATTTTCGAAAATCAACATTAACCTACATGTGTATTTATATATGTATACCCATAATAGTGGGAGCGTATCGAAAGCCAGTTTGCCATAATTTTGTTTTATCAAAATTCTGTTTTTAAAAATTTTTTTTTTTTAAGCTGTAAGAAAGATTTTGGAGTTGGACACAAATCCAGAGATGTGGTAAAAGGTCCCAACTATTGATAAAAGGTTGAAGTTTTAAATTGAATTGTTGGGTATTTAAATTTTTTGAGATTTGGATTTTGTGCGGTGGTTCGGATTTGTGTTTTGGATTGTTACTTTTAGATTTTGTGATTTAGGATTGAACTATTAAAAAAAAAACAGGATTTTACCAAAACAGGATTTCGATAAAACAAGATTATATAATAAATCGGCTTTCGTAATAGACCAATACCTGGTGCAGTGACAGATCGCCAACAAACTTTAATTCCACCATTTTGGGAATTTATGCTCACGTGCTTTAATTCATTTTCATAAAAAAAATGAATGCCCGCATAAGTCTTTTAATAGTACAAGATGCTAAACTTTAAGTTTATTTCGAAAATTATTCAAGTTCATGATAAGTATATTATTTGACCGGGATTTTATTTAACTATGTAAACAACTATAAAATCCCTCCTAATTCAGAACACAGTATTTACAAATATATTAGGTTAAATGAGATTAAAAGCTCTAAGACTTTCAACACACTTATACAAAAATGAAGATATAAAGTTTTGTTTACAAACCCCACCCAATTGTAAAAATAATTTCTAAATGCAAAAAATATGCAATGACGTTAATTAAAATGAATTAAAAAATAGCTTAAACAGAATACTAATTAAGGGATTTTCATTATTCAATACAAAACCAATAATTAGAACTATTGATTAAATTAATACTTTGCTCAAAAATAAATAAAATGCGGTTTAATAAAATTTTATATAATTTCACTAATTAAAAATATTTTAATTGTAAAAAAAGTAACATGGTTATTATATATGTCAATCTTTATAAAATAATAGAATATATGTCAAAAATGTCAGACGGTAAAGTTGGAGAATGTTTACAATTTAAGAAAAAAATTAATTTAAAAAAAACAAGGAAGAGTGTAGTAGAGTAGACTGTGTCAACTCTGAGATACCCGTATGACCATGTAAATTCATTTAAAACTTTTTACTTATATGCACAGAAGTGGACTGATCACGAAATAATATGAAGTACGAATATGGCAAGAATGAATGTTTTTTTCGTAGATTTTTGCAGTTTTTGTAACGTTAAATCGGAATTGGGAATCACTTTTTCGTAAATTATCTAAGACTTAGCCGTACGAGGGAATTGAGAATACGGGTAATTATATAATCCGACTTTATTATTAAATAAATTACTTTTGGCAAAATTTTAAATACACAACTTATTAGGCTTTCAGCTATGAACAAAAGAAAATATAAGTTGAAATTTTTAAATCTTCGAACCTCTTTCACTTTTGAATTTCGAATTTAATTTTGAAAACTGATTATAGATGTTTTTACGAGATTTTAATTTACTTTATTATCGTAATTTTTTTTCAATTCTCAGAATTCTTTTAATATTTAATTACGTTTCATTTCATTTAAAAAAAAAAAGATTTTTAAAAAATATAATTAATTTAAGGGGAATTTCCCAGATTACGTTACTGTATAAGAAAAAAATGCATTATGCAAATAAATGAAAATAAATGTATAAATAGATATTTGCTTTGTGTTTAAAGATTTATTTACATCGCATTACATTTCATAAAAGAATTGCATATGGTTTTTTTTTTCAGTATGTGATTAAAACTCTCTGAGCATCCAAACAAAGCAACCTGAAATCCTATTATTTACAAAAAAAAGTTGTGGAAGGTGCCAAAATCTTTTCAATGATACACACACATGATGACTTTCGGTTAAATAAATATTGAAATACAGATTTAGTTTATAAAATGCTAAAAAGGGCTTCTTTGGAAATTGGAACTAGAAATTTTGAATACAGATCATTTTGGACTCTTGCTCAAGTTTTTTATTCCATCATCTCGTTAATAATTAAAATAAATTAATTAAAACGTGCTATAAGCTTAGTAGGTTGTTTAAGTTTTTATATTATATTAACTTCATAATTTTATTTTAAATTCTGAAAATTTTAAGCGTTTGTACAATTTTAATAAGATTCTTCTAAATAAGTACAAATTATATAAATTCATTTTAAAAATATACAAATACATTAAACCCACACTATACCAGATTAAAATAAGCTTTTTTTAATTAAACTTATATTGAATTCATTGATTAGTCATTTCATTTAATTGTTTGTTTGTGATATCATGTAATCAGATGAGATCAGATTAAATCTGAAACATTTACGTAAGTTATTTCAAAAATAAAACAAAACAACAAATTAAAAGCTATATATTAAAATAATTTAAATAACTTCCAATTGCATAAATCAATTAGAATATCTTTCTTAATTGAAAAGCGATTCATTCATAGAAAAATAAATTTAAATGTCTTATTCAAAGTATTAGTAAAATACTTAAGAAATATTTTTTGATTACCATTAAGTATTAAATCATACAGTCACAACTAATAAATATGGAAATCTTTATGACCTCAGATGAAAATTTCATTCAATAATTTCTTAGAAGACTTAGAAGACTTAAAAATAAAAACACCTAGGTACTGTATTAATATTATAAAAAAATACGTTAGTTAAGTTTAAGAATCGCCATATCCATTAATAAAATATTATACCTTTTTAAATGATTGATATTTTGTAAACAGGCACTGAAGCACTGAGCGGCAAGCAGACAAACGTATTGAAAGTATTTTTTTAATTTTTCAAAACGTTGAAATAAATATTAAATGTAGAGTTTACAGAACACGGAAATTGCTCATTACCATCAATTATCGTTTTAATATTAACACCTTTTTACAATGATGTTAAAAGAATAACCTGGTAGAAAAGATCCACTTGCACGCATAGATAATTTGTAGTAAAAAAAAAAAAAAATTCAACGGAAAGTGTAAATTAAAAACAACACTGAACAAATAACACTTGTTTCTTGTATCACATAAATTAAAATTTACCATTTAAAATCACCATTTACCATTAAACTAATTGAATTTAGTTTTAAGAATACAACAGAGCACATACAGGAAAAACTTAATTATCAATAATGAATCTTATTAAGTACCTACTATATATGTAATTTTTTTAAGAAACGATTATAAAATATTGATTTTGTATAACTTCAAAATAATTAACCGTCAAATAATCAAAATGACGAAAAGTTTATATATATATCGTTCTATATATATACAGTTCTATATATATCGTATTATATTAAATTAAAACTAGTTCCGGATTATATCAGGCTGTCACCACTTACTTTTTTAATTTACTTACCTATTTCTTATATGACAATGGACAGACACCCAAAAATATGGTCCAAATCTTTTAAAAATTACTTTACCTGTATTACTTACCGAAAATTAAATTTTTAATGTTCTATTCTTGAGAGTTTTAAATAGACTCTGCTTCTAAAAGTTTTGATAGTAACCATGTACAATTAGCTTTGCTTTAAGTAATCCATAGCTTTGCAAAATGCGCTTACCTTATTATACTTGCCTCATTTTAATATTCAAATATGATGTCATAAAATTTCTGAAACTTTAAAAATGTGCTTGCAATGTTATTTTTTTGCCTAAATAAATTTCAAATTCAAGTCCTATTAGTTTTTAAGCATATACTTAAACTATAAATTCATACAACACGGCTCAATTTTGATCAAAAATTATAGGAACCCTAGAAATTATTTTAAAATCACTTTAATTTCAATTTCCATTATGAATTTCAAGTTCCATTGAGTACATAATTTCTCTGAATATCTAAAGTTCCTCATATGACAGAAAGCTAATGTTTCTGAAACAAAATTTTTAATATAAATGTTAATGAGTGGTCAGATACTATTTTTTCTTCAGCAATTAGAAATTTTAATTTAGGAGTCAAAACAGTTGCTGAAGATCGTGTTAAATATTGATAAAAAATTTGCCTTGCCTATCAGGTTATAAATATTTATTCCACTCTCCTCTAAGTGAATAAATTTTTTAAACTTTAAATATTAAAAAGGAACTGAAAAAAAATATTAAGGCAAAGGAAGGGCAAGTCTTTCAAACAAGTAATCTCAAAAGTTTTATATCTGAAAAATTAATAAATGAATTGAATTAAAACACAAATTATTTCAAGTATTAAAATTTTAACATTTTATTTCATTTTTGTTCTTCAATGAATATATCCATTCATTAAAAAACTTTTCTTTTTTTTTTTTTGTTTGTTTTAAACGATTTTTTACATAATTTTTATATTCTTTGTTAGAATTTTACAAAAATTTAAACTTAATTTTTTTTATCATATTTTTTGTTTGGATTTTTTTGAATTTTTATTGAATTTGATACAATCTAAATAAATAAATTATTGTGTGTGTGTATTTTTCTATAACATATTTCTTTCAATTTATTGTTATTTATTTCTTTTTATGAATTTTTCAATTGGTTTTATTAAAATGTAATTTAATATAATGTGCAACTATTTTAATCGTCTATTTTAGTCCTTTATTTTCTATACATATTTAATTATAGTTTATATATTTCTTTTTACATACATTAATTAAAATTATTTTCTTTTTTTCCTATTTATTGTTTATTTTATTTTCAATTAAAAATAGCATTTTGTAAATTGTTTAAATTTTAGAGATTTTTGTAAAGTTCATAATAAGTTCATTTTTTTAACTAAAAGCCACATGATATCTCTAAACCTTTGGTTGTTTAATCAGTTAAAATTTTCAAATTTTTTTAATTTGATTTATGAAATTAACAGAATTTCTAATTATTTAAACATTTTACAAAATACAATTTTTTTTGAATTTCTATTGAATTGATTTGTCACAAAATATTAAAAATATATACAAAATATACAAAATTTTATACTTTTTGAAAATAACCTCAAAAATATTACTTTCAAAAGAATAATTAGAAAAAAAAAAAAAAAAGAATTTGATACAGGAGGAAAAAAAAATAAATACTTATTAATTTCCTGTGAGTGTAACCTAATAAAACAGAAAATTATACCATCGATTAATTTTTATTATCTATAAATTAAAAAAAATGTACACAATTTAAAAAAAATTTAATATTTTAAATTATATACTTTTATATTTATTGTATTTTATATCTCATCTATTTTATTTTCTTTCATTACCATTTTTTTTTTTTTTAAATATAAAATTTGTTTTAACTATTTATGATTTAATTTTAATCATCTGTTTTTTTATACATTTTAAATTGTTATATTTTAATGGGTATATAGAATATTTTTATTTTTTAATTTATATATGCATCAGGTTCGAGTTAAATTTTATTATTATATATTTTAATGTAATATTATATATAAATTTTCTTTTTTTTTTCACTTTAAATAAATAATTATTATCCTAAATTAATATATTTACATATTATATATTATATTTAAAAGTTTTTCCTTATTGTAATTATTGTTTGAATTTTCATTATAAAAATAAATGAGAAAAAATCTTTGAAAAATTAAAAATTTACCACAAACTGATATTTATCAGTCATTTATTTTATTTGTTATATAAATTTGATAAAGTTTCAGTTTTTTATTTAATTAAATAAGAAAAACTTAGGTTAAATAAGTTATCATTTTGTCACTTTATATAATGTGAAGTATTTTATTTAATATTAATTTTTTCACAATGGTAACACTTTTATTTATTTTACAAAAATTTGGAATAAAAATGACATTTAATTTAATAATATTAAATGTCAAAATAAATTTTTAGAAAATAAATTAATTAAATTTTATAAAAAAATGTTTAAGAAAATTAAAAGCCATCAGAAATTTGTTCGCTAAAATAAAAAATAGTATTTACTTATTAATTTAGGTTTTAAATTTTGGAAAAAAAAAGAACCTGGTTTCGTAAATTCTGTATTTCAAATATTTGAATTTTTTGCAAATAATTTTTTGTAAGTTATTTTAATAATTTTTAGAAAATCACCTTTATTCACTCCATCAAACATAATTAATTACAAAAAATACAAAAACAAAAATCATTTCCCATTCTTATTTTAAATAATATATAGGTAGGTACATAAATATAAATAATTTTAAGTTAAAAAATACATTACGACAAAAAAAAAGTTTATTATTTCACAGAAATATTTTTAATAATTTTCCTCATTTTGAAAATTGTTTTTGTTTTTTTTTTTCAATTGCTAAATTCAGCAATAAATGGAACTATAAACTTTCACAAGCTGTTACATTGTGTT
This sequence comes from Dolichopus griseipennis, assembly GCA_963082915.1. Lineage (NCBI taxonomy): Eukaryota > Metazoa > Arthropoda > Insecta > Diptera > Dolichopodidae > Dolichopus > Dolichopus griseipennis. The sequence goes on from OY720443.1 coordinate 23,905,846, forward strand.
CATCTTTAATACCATTTATATCCAAAATATGACATGTTTTAAAATGTTAAAAATATTCAAAGCATGCTTTAAATTGTTCCATAACTTCCGAAAATAAAACCAGCTTAGAGTTTTCCCAGTCAGTTCAAAATATAATTAAATAAAATTTCGAATTAATTTTTTTCTTGAATTCTTTAATTTAAATATATTTTATGAAAGCTTTCTTGTTAACTTTTTTGATTTCTTTAACGTTTTTTTTTTTTTTTTGGTTTTTTAATTTAATTCTTTACACAAAATAAAAATTCTTTATAATAAATCTTTTTTTAAATTTTTTTAATTTGCAAAGCTATCCGTTCATGTTTACGTCTTGATTATTTTTCCGAAATTTCATTTTAAAGGGGAAATTTTATATTAACAAACTTGATATCAATATTAATTAATTAATTTATAATTAGTACTGTTATTTAGCCAAATAAATAGTATCCAACTTATTTAGGTTAGATTTAAAGAATTAAAATTACGCTGATGATCTTTTTCGGTTTTTTAAACTGAAAAATAAAACATTTTAATAATATCAAATACCCCCTTCTCTAAACTAAATGCATATATGCGATAAGTTATATCTTTATATTAACAAAAAAAGTTAAGTTTTTACTTGCATGTGATAATTTGCACAGCCTTTCTATTTAACAAAAAAAAAAACAAGGCCCAAAACAAATACAGTACAAATTATTTAAATTTATTATTAACGCTTTCAAGTTTCAACTACATTTTCTTGATAATATTTTAGATCTCATTAAATTTTGTTTGATATTTCTTATGAGCTGAAGATTAAGAAAAAAATTTTCTATCAAAGTCTTCCTTTTGTCTAGCTAGCATTTATGTAGCTTAAAATGCACATGTATATCTATATTAAGGTAAAAAACACAATTTGATTTTTTTTCAAATATGTATATATATATTATATCTTAATTTTTTTCTAAAGTCTAAGGTTTTTTGATAAAGTTTAACACTAATTTAAATTATTTTTTACAATTTTTAAATTTATTTATTAATTACATACAATAAAGCTCAAGTTAAATATAGGTATTTAGTTTTTATATGTTCTTTTCTTTTACTGTTTTTTTACATTTTTAAATATTGATAATTAATAAAAAAAATAATTTAGAGTGGTTTTTCGGAAAGATATAATACTGAAAGTGTGAAAATTTAAAAGAGTTCCTAAAGAAATTATTGTTTAACGTTTTTACCACCCCCCATAAACTTTTATGATCAAATTATTTATGATCAGTTATCACCTATGGGAGGTGGTTACATCGTTTTGGAAAATTTCTTTTTATATATTCTATTAAATTATCATCCACTCTAATAAATAATAATGATTTTAAATTTACAAATTTCTTATTTCCAAAACTATTAAAAGTTTTAATTATTTTTATTCTACTAAAGCTATATTGATATTGAAACAATATCTGAACTTTCGTAAATAATAAAAATAATGCTAAACTTTTTATAGTTTTTACATCATTTTTAAAGAATTTTAAGAAAAATATACACGCATAACATTTGTAAATGGTTTTCGGCACATTGGGCACTTTGTTACAGACGATGCACACTTTGCACATGCCACAACATGGCCGCAAGGTAAAAACGCCGTGTTATATTCAGCAGCATAACATATTTTACATAATTTTTCTTCAGAAATTGTTATTGGTTTCTTTGATTGTTCTAAGTCTCTACTAATGTGATGATGATGTGAATTTAATTTTGGTTGTTTACATACGGTTTCAGCCTCTTTAGAACTATTGCTATTTACAGATGTAGAACTACTGCTCTCTGAGCTTGTAGATAAATTACCACCATTTTCTTCATCAGAACTAGATGACGTTGATGATGACGATGATGTTGATGGTGTTTTAATTAAATTACTATTACTATTTTTATTGATTTCATTTTTATTTTGCTCTGTAGATTTAGATTTTGTTTGTGCTGCTGAAGAGGTTGAGGATGTTGATGCAACATTAATATTTAAATCGCTATTGTTATTACTATTACTACCACTACTACTTTGTTGTTGAAGTATATCTTCAGGTTCACCATTTTCGTTTACTTCATTTGTTGTTATATCTTTGGGTTCTTCCTCAGCTGTTTTGAATTTTTCAGCTACCGATTGTATATAATTAACACCTTTCACTAATTTCAAATATGGACAATTATCTAGCCATAAAGCATGTTGCTCCCATGGATCATCACTTTCATCCCAATCTTTAAGACCACCACCACAACTAAAACATTTAACTCGATCACCAATACCAGTATAAAAGAAACCAGCTTCACTTAGTTGTTCTGGTTTTTGTTTCATAGTGCGAGGCCAATCAGTAAATGAACGTAATCTAACTGATTCAATTGCATATTCTGGATGATCTGGATACATAAATGATTGTTGTGATCCTAGATTGACTGCATTTGGTGTATTTGGTAAACTATTAATTGGTGAACCTATCGGCGACATTGAAGATATTGATCCTTCAGCATATGCATTTGGTCTAACTTCAATTTCAACTGCACCGCAAACATCATAACTAACTGGAGGTAATATTCTATTTAATGATTCTGCATCAATTGGTACATTATTTGTAGTTCTACGTCGTATTAATGGACAATTTGGTGACCACCTTTGGTGTTCACTAATTGGATTATCAGTTGATTCCCATCGACCTATTTCAACTTCACAAAAATAACATTTAACTTTATCATCATCTCCAGTAAAAAAGAAACCAGTTTTTGCTAATATTTCTTTTTCGATGAATATTAACGGCCAATTTTCAAAAGTTTTTAACCGTTCATTTTCATTACAATATATTTCGCTCATTTTTTTTATATTACTTAATTTTGGCGTTGGAAAATTATCTGTTTTATTGTCAATTACATCTTTACTAGATGTTGTAATTGTAAAATTAGAAATATATTGTTTTGGTTTAAAAGCATCTCTAAGTCCGCCATTTCTAAAACTTGCAGCTATTTCATCAGTTTGTTGATTATTAGAATAAATAATTGGTGAATTATTCTGATGGACTTGATGTTTTTGTAAACTATATTTTGCTACGGATGCTGTCATTATCTTTTGTGTTAATGTACAAATTACACCTGATAGAATTAAATATATGATATTGTAGCAGATATTTATTTTTTGTATCCAAAAATTTCTGAAAATAAAAAAAAAAATTAAAATTATAACTAGTTGAAAAAGCATTTTATTATAAAAAAAAACAAAAATATTTTAAAATAATAATTAATATAAAATAGTTTTAAAATTTGAATTAAATAGAAAAGAAACTTTTTCTCATATGAAAAAAAATCAGTTTAAACTTTTTTTGTTAATTTTTATTTAACTTTCATACATATTATTAATTTTTAATAATTTCTATATATTTTTTTCTTATTCAATAAAAAGACATAGAAGGAAAATAATTAAACAACATAGTTATTATATAATTTCATTTCAATAAACTATAATTTTTTTAGAAAAAGTAAATTAATTAAATTTTATTATATTTTATATAAGTTATTAGATTAGCCCTTTGGTACACGTAAACAACGTCTTCAAAAGTATTCTTCCGAACCCGAACCATTTAAACCTTTAAATTAACGTATACAGATTATAATTTTTCTGAACCCGAACCATTTAAACCTTTAAATTAACGTATTAAATTAACTCTTACGAAAATATGGCTAATAAATTCCACGCCATCTAAAAATAAAAACTTTGGCATACGAAATTATATAAAAGATTATTCACTATTTTACACTTATAATTATAAATTTTTCCAAATTTTTTCACCGAAATTTTTTTAATATTTAAACAGTAGTTATAAATTTCTTTTTAATCCAAAAAGTCCATTTTATTATTAATTGTTTAACTTACACTTTTGGATAGATTTCCAAAAACTTTTTTTTAATCAGTTTAACAAATAAATTTAGATTTTTTATTATATTTATAGCAAAAATCTCTGTGGTTTCAGCTATAAAATATAATAATTTGACCTAAATTATTTCGTGTAAAATAAAATTTGCTAATTCAATAATTTTTTAACTAAATTGAAATTATTAAATTTGTTTTCTTTAATCAAAAATATCAAAAAATGACTTTTAATTTCATTAAATTTTTTTTAAATTTTCGAAATTAGACAAGTCAAATTATTTTACTTTATAAAACTGAACAGAAAATAATTTTGAAAATACATTATATAGACTTATTACTTTTTGATAATTCATTATCAGGAAACTTTATTTTTTTGATACCATATCATTTTAAATTCTTGGAAAAATGATTAGAATTATCTTTTACTTTTTAATGACTTAAATTATCATTTTACGATTATAAATAAACAATTTTTAAGTGATTATAAATAAATTAATTATATACATATATATATTTACCATTATTTTATTATTTTGTAATAAAAAATTCATATATTGCTACAATATTAGTAAAGTGGAACGTTCTATAATAATTCTCTTGATGATATTTAATTAATTACTTTATTAAGAAATTAATAAATTATTGACAAATTTACAAAAATATTTTATATTTTTCACAATTTTTGAGTTAAATTTAAGAATAAATCTCGAATAATTTTACTAATACTACTATGATGAATATCAAAAATCTATTTATATTAAATCTATTTATATCAAACTTGCACAAAAGGTTCTTTCCATTATTACAAATCAAATTGATTTTTCTAAGAAATCTTCAGTTACCATTTTTTTTTTTTATTTTTAATGAACATTTGATTTTTTTTATATAATTTTCCTTTTTTTTTTTAATTTTCAATATTCTTGTCTCTTCTTCTTATTTTTTTCGCAACATAAAATTCCTTAGTATCATCATTAAATATCACAACACAAAAAAGCAGAAACGGAAAAACCCAAAACGTAGTCTGAAAAACTAAACGATTTTTTTGATTTTAACTAACTATTGCACATGCATTTATTTAGCCGACAAAAAAAAAATTTTAATAGTGATAAATGTAAAAACAAAATATAAAACAAAATATAAAAAAAAAACAGGTACAGAGAATATTAAATAAAAAAAAAAATTTAATTTTTTCTTTTTTATTTTAGTAACTATCAAATAAACAACCGAAAAACTGAACCGAACTGAACCTAACAAAGCAATGAAATCAACTAGTCTCAGATATTATAAAATAATCATACATATTTTTCCCCAACATCATCAATAGCTGGCTGCTGCTTATGCTGCTGCACCAGTCTAATACAACATTGAATATACTCTTGTAGAGGTGCAAAAAACAAATAGAACAAAAAATAAAGTAACCGTGTACATGTAAAACTTCCCAACTCTATAACTATTAGGATGTAAAAAAAAAATAAAATGCAATTTTAAAGCTTGAGCTGCAATCAAATCTACAGTGCATATTTTCGCTCAAAGGTAATTTTCTTTAAAAAAAAAAAACTTTTATGATAAAATAAACTCAAAAAAAAAAAAAGAAAATATAACTTAAGTTTCCATTCACAAAAATATTCAACTTAATATAAATATTATGTACTACACTAATACCAAGTCAATGTGTTACCAAGTTATTCTCTCTGTGGTCGATTGTGTACTCATATATCATATTATGGAAAAATAAACTTCCATTAAAAATCAAGTTAAAATACCAGTCAGATCTTATTTATGCACATATACATATACATAAATACAAGTTATGTAGCAAATTAATATGACGATAATAGTTTTATAAAAATAAAACCACTAAATATGGTTAGATGCACTGCGGGTGTAAAATATTCTAATATACAACAGCATCAGCATAACTCTAGTTTAAAAAAAAAACATGCAATTAGATAAAGAATAAGAAAAACAAGAAAGAGAGAGAGAGAGAGAGAGTTGAATTGAATTCTTCTATTATAAAAGAAATAATCAAAGTTACTAACAACAATAACAATTGCAATATAACATTATTAATTAGAAACTTGTAAACTTGTAAAAAAAAAAAAAGAATAGTATAAAATAAAGAGATTAAAATAGCGACAGAGATCATTATGTATATATGTATGTATAGAAGATCACGAAACAATTTTTATATATATGTAATTAAATATAAAAACATTTATCTATTGAACATACAAATATTATAGATAGATAGATATTATTACCGTTATTTTATTTTTAACTGTTATTCTCATTAAAATCATTAAGAGTTACTTAACTCAAAGCTAAAATATACAATATGGTTTACACTAAATCTATTTTCAATATACATAGTAACTTTATTATTTCTTCAATAGCCTTCTCAATAGCTTCTTCAGTATAATTGTATATATATATAATCATATATCTATTGTAAGCAGCAATGAACACCATTAGACCAAATTAAATAAATTTTTCATATCTGGAACCCCTTCTTCTGTAAATTTTGAACTCCATTTGAAAATTTTCTTATATATTCAAAATACAAAAACTTTGGAATCCATAATTATAATTAAGTATCTAATGTACATTGCATAAGAATCATCAATATAGAACCTAAAATTAAATGATGAGAAAATGTATTGTATATTAAGATATTTTCATTTTAATGTTTGTACGTATGTTTATATTAATAATTATATATATATATATATGTTTGTTGAAATAAGTCAACCTTCAACTCTGTGGGACAATTTTTCATTTTTTAAAGAACAATTTATTATTAAACAAATTCCCATAATGAGAATTTTTCAAAAATAAATATTAATTTTATGGGAAAATGAAAATTCAAAAAAAAAAATTTCAATGTTTGTGATCAATTATGACCCACGGATGAACAGACATAAATTTAAAAATTAATTGTTTATTCTTGTTAATAATTTCTAAAATCCATTCCATATTGAAATCTTATCCTACAGATAAGATAGAATAAATACAAATACATATACAAGTTGATTATCCTACATAATGTGATAATTATCAACACTTAGAGTAATTTTCTATAAATTAGAAGAAAATTCAAGAGAACAAAAGAAACAAATAGAAAACCAGATATTTATATTTTTAATTATTATGCTTTTGTCTTTGAGTGTAAAATTAACAAGACAAGAAGTGAGAGTTGTTTTTTTCTTACTTTATCACTGATAAAAAACATGTTGCGGTTAAAAAAAATGCTTAAAAAAAAAAAACAAAATAAAAAACAATTTTTAAAATCATAAACAGTGTTCAGAATTAAATGAAATTATAAAAAAAAACACTGAAAAACATTTATGGAATGTGGTTTAAAATGTATGATCAGCAATTGGAGCTTTGTTATGTAAATTTTGCACAAAAATATATACACATAGTTATGCACAAAAATATATACATATATACATATTATAAATATATATAAACATTTAATTAATTCCATTTATATTTTTTAATTCGAATACAAAAATTTCAAATAACATTAGAAGTTAAATATTGTTAAAATCCTTTGAATCCTTTGGTTCAATTCTTTCAAATAAGTCAAAAGAAATTTCTAATTCTTGCGGAATTTCCTAAACCCCTTCTGTTTTAAGTGTTCTTTGTTTTCTAATGAAACATAATTGATCAGACGGCGCCGATTTTCGATAAAAATTCATAATTAAATGATAAGATAATTTTTTTAATGTATTGAATGACTCGTGGTATTGATAAGATTAAGATTAATTAAAGATATTATTAAATTTGAATTTTTAGTTCAATTTTAGACTTCTTTCATTAAAAAAGTGCCTGTCTTAATTTTTGGTTTAATTTTTTTTTTCGCAGTATTGATTCGTAATAAATAAATATTTATTGAAAAAATAATTAACAAAAGTAAAGGATTTAACTTTAAAAAATAAAATTCAAACTAAAGTAATTATATTCATAAAGTCTAATTTACAAAAGTCTTAAACTTTGGTGGTTTTTCGCGGCTTTAACTTTTAATTTTTAATTTTGATCTTTATTTTGTATTTATTTATCAAAAAGTATATCAACTAATCGACCAACCACACCTGTAAAAAAAAAAAAACAAAATACTTAAAAAAATTCTTAGAAAAGTTCCCACAATACAGTTTTTAGGATCGATTATTTTTTTTTAAGAGTTATACCCAACATATAATAGAATTTAACAATAAAAACCGTTATTTTATATTAAATATAACCTTCATATACATTGATAATCGAACTGTTATTACTCTTAATAATAAGTAACTATAAAATATATATATATATGAATATTTTTAATAAAAATCTATTTCTTAAATTTTTTAACATAAAACTATATACATAATATAAAATACAGATATACTAATATTTTCTTTGTTACTATAGTAACACAGTATAACTGCATTTAATTTCAACAATAATTGTTACTAATAGTAAATATATGTATTAAAAATTGTACAATATTGTAGTGCTATTATATAATAGAATTACTAGAGTACTTAGTACAGAATATAAATTGTCAAAATAGAAAAAAATTTCAGACAAATTACAAAAACAGCTGAGTGTATATACTCATTAGATTCTTCAACAAATGGATACATTAAATGTGAAATATAAAAGAAATTTTTATATAAATATTTGAAAGTTTTAAAGTAAAAGGAAAAATTGTATTCAAAAGTTGCTGAAAGCCATTTTGTAAGTCTAATTTTAAATATTTATATAGAAAATATTTTTTTTTTTTACACAAAACATCACCTACTTATGAGAAACTATTTATTAATCATTCTCTTTTATTTAATTTTAACTAAATAATGAATTAATTGGATTTTGATTTATAAGAGCTGTACTGTACTGTGCATATTTAAAAAAATTTTTTTCAATAATAAAACAACAAAGTGAAACTTATCACTACAAAATTCTAGTAACAGTTATTATAACAAATTACAAAAAAACAATGAAAATAAAAAAAAAATTTATAGTAATTTTAATACCACCGACATTTATTTTCATACATACGATTCATACGAATACTATAACTCTGCTCCAGTGTCTCTACATCCATATCAAATAAGAACAAATTCGTGAGCAAATTAAAAAATAAATGGAAATAAAAAAAAAAACGGTACCATGGGAGCGCATGAAAACTCAATTTAAAGAAAAAATACAAAAACTAAAAAAAAAAAACAACAATAAAAACATAAAACAATTTTCACGAAAAACTTGAATGAAAACGGTTTAAATAAAAAAATAAAGAAAAAAAAAAAAAATTAATAGCTGATAATTTTCTTAAAAAAAAAAAATTAACAGTTTTCCAGTTCTGTTTTTTTTTTAATCTTTTTATAAAAAGACCTGTGGGAAAATTTTAAATTTTAATGTGATACTTTTAAGTATTAACTAACTAACTTTATATACATATATATATACCTTATAAATATCACCATCAAATTCATTAGTAAGTTTTAACCTTTTTTTTTTTTTTTTTGATTTTCTTTCATTTTTTTTTTAAGTAATAAATCGTTTAATAATCGATAACTGACCAATAGTTATTATTAACAAAAGAATTAATAAAACCAGTTATAAAATAAATATAATCAATAGTTTTTCAATAATCAATATAAGAATTAAACGTTTAAATATTGAAAAAATACTAGTTAATTGAAATAAATTTGAAAATTGAAATTTTGAATATAGGTACTATTCACAATTATACTAGAAGTAGTACTATTGGAAAATAGAACTTGAATAAAATATTATTAAATTACAGTACAGTAAATACAGTTCAAAACTTAAAAATTTGTGTATTTGAGTTTCATTGAACTCTGGAAAAGTACTCGTCCCTTGTACTTGCAAAATACTTGCAAAAAAAAAAAAAGAACCGTTAGAACCGATTCTAATGACTTAAAATTAATCTAAGTGTCATTTTAGTATAAATTCAGCTTCAAGATTGATTTTTTAACAACTACCGAGTATAAACCAAATCTAAATTGTAACTTGTATTGTAAGTACCTAATAGGAAATTGTTAAAACGAACAATAAAAAGAGAAACAATAAAAGTAAGTACTTATAGTAAAGAACAAAATACGAAATAATGAATCAAGTTAGATGAGTAATAAAAGTTTTTTTTTTAAATTAGTGAATGATAATAAGCCGCTAGAAAAAAAAAAAACTAACTTATAAAAGTAATTTCCTTTTCTTTATTCAGTTGTTTCTTGTACTTTTGACTATTTTCTATATTAAAAACATAACTACAAAATAATATCAAAAAAACTTAAGTACAATTTGTAATTTTACAATTACTTTTTTCTACACATAGAAGGTAGGTACTCTTTTTCCATTTTATATCAATTTTCAAATTAAAATTTTTATATTCAAGTTTTTCTAACAGTGGTGGTTTTTTTGTTATACACATAACATAAAATGCATGTACAATTATCTTATATATAAGATATATATATTACATATATGTAAATATAAATGAAGAAAATAAGATTAATACTTATATGTGCCTAGATATATATATGACATTGTTGAGAGTCTTGTTAACAAGTAGTATAATAGTAAGGCAGAAAATTAAAATAAAAAAACAAATTGGTCTCATATTTATATATATATATATATGTAGTAATTTTTTTGAATTTCATTTTAAAAGAAAAATTGAAAAATCATATTTTCTTAAAGAATTTTTCCTATACTCTTTTCTGTGTGTCTTGAACACACTATTAAAATAAGAAAAAAAATAAAAAACAACCATTTCTAAAAGTAAAATATAAAAAAAAAAAAAATTAAAAATGGTAATTGCATTCCACTTGAAAAATAAGAAGAAAAAAATAGAATATAAGAAAAACTTTAAGACCTTACGTTAGTATGTATTCGGTACTAATAAACTAATACATTATTATATATTTGATATTATATACAGTGCCTTTCGTTGTCGTTCACTCAACTATAACTTGATTATAGAAAAATTTTTGTTTTTTTTTTTTTTTAAGTAAATGAGCAGCTAACAACAAGCAAAGTAAGCAAAGCAAGCTACCAAAGTAAGCAGCTGACATGTATTATTTCCACTCAAAACTATTAAGTTATTTTTCATTTCATTTTTTATACATATACATATACACATATATATGTATGTACATATTATATTATCTTACAGGGTACGTTGTAATATATATATATAATATCTATTTATATGTAAAGTATTAAATAAGTTAAGTAAGATATAAATTCATTAATGAATTTTGTTGACGACATATGATTCATTCAAGAAAAAATTAAATTTTTATTCTTTTTTTTTTTTCTATTTTTTTTTTTAATTTTTTTTTTTTTACACAAATTAGTTTACTATATAATAATATTATATAGTTATTTCTTTTACAAGTTTTTACATATATGTATATAGTTAAAGTACATGATAATACTATATAAAATTTATTAGAATATTTTATAGTTACGTTAGATTGCATACAGTATGCAAGTATGCAATATGCATATTGAAGTTAAAAAAAAAATAAATAAAAAAAGTTGTTAATGACAAACAACATTTTCTTAGAAAATATAAAGTTGTTGCATTTCTTATCGCAACGACATCGTCTATAATATCACAATATTATGTAAAAAAAAAAATGGATTATATAAATAATTTAAATTACTTTTAAATTTTTTTAACTACATCTATACTAATTCTCAATTTAATGAAATTTTTGAATAGTTTTATTATTTTGTGTATATAAATACAAATTAAAAAATAAAATAAAAATTAATTAATTTTCTTTATTAGTTTTTAAATTAAATATGTATGTATATGTAGGTATATAAGAAAAAATTCATAATACAATGTTTTATTTTTTTTTTTTTTAATTATTATTGCTGCAAGATAATTAAAAAACAAAATAATTGGCAGCAAAAGAAACTTGTAAAAAAGTAAACTTTCCTTCAAACTTTTTATCACATTTAATATTATATGCATACAAAGAAAATTTAATTACAGCTGATTAGAAGCAAACAATTAAACCTCAAAATTTATTTCTGTTGCTAACAGTAAAATTCAAAAAAAAAAATACATATGTGTATATATGCATAAAATTTTACAAAATTGCTTTTGTTTTAATGCATATACATTATTTTATTTCATTTTGATAACATTTAGTACTTTCAGGAAAAAAATACTTAAAAAAATGCATGAATTGCTACCTGGGTAACAATTTAATATTAAACAACTGTCATTATTACTTTGACATATTTTTTTTTGACAATTAAAAATAATAAAATGGATCTACAAAAATGTATTCAAAATATTTAGTGTATATAACTTATATACATTTAATTAATTATATTACATGCAAAAATTTAATATAAAAGTACCTATATATAAAAAAAAATTGAATGCAAATTGATAAAATGACAGATAAGAAAATCCTGATAGGACAAAGTTTAATAATTACAATAGAATTTAATAATTACTTGAGAAGTATTTGCGTCAATCAATTATCTAAAAACATTTGAAGTGATGATATTTAAATTTCTTTCTTCTATTGTAAGTATTTTTTTATAAAATTAATATTAAATATTTTTAATTAAAACTATCTATACTTGTAGGTAAGGTATAGGAGCCAACCATATTGACTGTACTTCAAAAATGTACAAAGGTTAACAAAAATTGATTAATTGATAATTATTATCAAAGTGAGAGGAAAATATGTATAAAAAATAAATTAAAATTAAATTTGCATTAGAAAGTATAAATATATACGTTAAATTAAAATTAATATTATTATTACTATTTGCATACATATATTCAACAAAATTAAATATCTATTAATATTATTGACAATAAAAGTTAAGTGTTTCCTGTTTTTGTTACCGGACAAGTTTTAATTTCATTATATTTTAAAAAAAACATAATATTTATCAATTATTATATGTATTTCTTTTTTATATTTTTTTTTTTTTTTTTTTTTTAGAGAAAATGACTTAACAATTTAATAATTAATTTAATTAATTCACATACCTACATCATAATAGATATTAATGTATGGTGGCATTTTATCATTTGAGATAAATATGAATGAATCAAATTAAAATATGTATAAAAGTTTTGCAAAACATTCATAATATGGTATCAAAGAGTGACATAAGTAATTAGTTACCTATCAAATTATTAATATTAAAAAAATTTATAGTAATATAAATATTGGTATAATATTAATTTATCTAAAAAAAAAACAATATGCACATAATATTAATATACCTATTGCATTACAAAGCATTTAAATTATTAGTCAGCAATTTAGTAATTGAAGAAAACAGTAAAGACAATTTATTTTAATTTTTAAATATTTTATTTGAATGGTTTTAATTTTAAAGACTTTGTTATAAAAAAAAATTAGTAAATACTTTTTATATTGAAAATTAAATTTTTCAAGTTATTTACAGTTTTTTTTTTATTAATTTTAATTTACATAATATATTCTGTTTACAATATACATATGTATATATGTATACCGCTTAAAAAATATATATAAAAAGTTAATATTATGTCACTATTCCTGTTATCTTCAATTCTTGATTATTTTATATACTTATTTCAAGTTTTTTAATTTTAATATTTAAATATTTAAATATTTTAATTAACATTTTTAATTTTAATATTTAAATATTTTAATTAATATTTTGTATATATGTATATTTATGTATTTATATTTACAAAGCACTAAAAAAAAAAAAAGAGAATTTATGGGTATATAAAATATAATATTGACAAAAAAAAAAAAGAATTATGTAGAAATAAATAATACCTTGTAATAAGTTTCCCATAAACTTCAGTTTCCATCATTTTTCTTTCTTTCTTTTCTCTAGTTTTCTTTTAATAATTCGGTAGGTACTTTACTTTTATTTTCTCAGTTATTTACTGTCACGTTTCAAACAGTTTTCTTTCTTTATATATGTAAATATGTCGTATCTTTTAAAGGTTTTTCTTTCTTATTAGAACTTATAATTTCATTTAAAAAAAAATTTCAAAAAAAATCTTAAAAGATACTGCAACGATTATACTTTTTCTTAAATTAGTTAGTTATATAGGAGGTATTCAATTCAACAACTACCCTTCTTTTTTTTTTTTATATTTTTGGTATAATTTTTATCCAGTTTAAAATTCCTTGTAAAAAAAAAATAAAAAAAAAAATAAAATAAAAAACTAAGAATTAAAATAAAAATTAAAAAAAATTAAAAAATTAAATAAAAAAAATATTGTAAAAAAAATATAAATGTAAAAAATTAAAAAATGTTGTTAATAAACTAAAAACAGAAAACAAATAAAATCAAAATATTAATAAAAAACAAAACAAAAAAAAACACAAAAATTCTTTTCTTTTTACTTTTTTTTAAATTTTAATTTCTTTCTTGATTATTTTTTTTTTAATTTTTTTTTTTGGTTTTTAATAACAAAACAAAAAATTTACAAAATTTATCGTTGCTTGAATAATGAACTTTTTGAATTGTTATTACAAACTAAATTCTGACATAAATTTAATATTTGCTTTATGTAAAAAAAAAATTAAAAAAAAAAAAAAAAAAAAAAAAACAAGATAAAAAAATAAAATTCTTATCATAAGAACTTATTTATATAATATTATACTATATAGGTATACCTTATACATATATAAGTAAAAGTACATAATAATATAACAAACAATTTATTGATACTAAAAAAAGTTGAAATTACATATGGAAATTATTTTCAGTACAGTAAATTCTAGTTTATTATGAACATATATTCATTAAATTATTCTATTTTATCATATATTAATGTTTTAAAATTAAAATTTTTTAAAATATCAGTTTTAAGAGACTTAAGAGACTAGTACATCAGCTGAGGTCTATATCTAAATAGATATGTCTTATGTATCTTTTAAAAGTCCTATAAAATATATCAAATACTAGAAATAATTTTTTTAGTACAACATTTTCATTAAAAATTTTCGATTTATTTTTACAACTAACAGATAAAGCAAAGTTCAAAATTTTCACTCAAAATTTTCGATTTATTTTTATAACTCACAAATAAAGTTCTGAAAATTTCATTTAGTTTACAGAAGTTGTCTTTAGAAAATTCCATCACTAATATACTATGCTTACTGATAAGTGATGAGGTTAGTAGTGAAGTGTTCAAAAAACAAAACACTATATACATAAACATATGTATTTGTAAGATGTATATAAAATGTATAATCAAATTCAATTATGTATGACAGATTTAATATATGTAGGTATCATAATAATAAACTGCCATATATTCCATGTAATCAGTAATCACTAATCAGTTATCAGTGTTTATAATTAACAAATCTAAATATTTGGTCAAATTGTTTATTTAAACAGAATCTAGTATCTCTACTGACTAAAGACTAAAGTATATCTTTCGAAAATGAAAATATCTGAATTCACCAATTCGAATAAGTTCATATTATCGAGGTATGATTGTTCTCATATATATATATATATACAATACATATAATTATCCACATTTTACAGTCCATATATTTAACATTCACAAAGAAAAAAAGATAAAAAAAAAAAAAAAAACATTTGAAAATGTGAGTGGTTACAGTACATGGTTTCGTGACGCATTTTATCGTAAAACTTATATATATATATATACCTATATCAAATAAAAAATTTAAAAACATTTTTAATACATATACCTATCAAAAAAAAAAAAAATTTTTAAAATAAGAAATATGTTATAAAAAATTTACAATTATACTTTAGGTACTGAAAAAAATTTTACTTAAAAGTGTCACGTAACTTTAAAACAATTTTTATTTTAAAATAATAAAAAAAAAAAAAAAAATTTCAAATCAAAGATACCTAGGTACAAATAAAAAAAAGGGAAATACTTAAAACTTCTTCTTGCATAAACATTATAATATAGGTATTTATCAAACAATACCAAATTTTATAAATTAATATTCTTGTAAGTATATTAGAAATTACAAGACACGACCTTCACGATAATTAAATTTTAAAAAATGTTTTTGAATTTTATTTGAAATTTGAACTTTCTTTATTTTAATAGGTAGGTAGGTAGGTAGGTGCCTAATAATTCAAATTATGTTTCGGAATAGGTATTCCAAATTAGCTTTTTTCAGAATATTTAAACTTTTAATGTTTCGGAATATTCCAAAATCACCCTAATTTTGTTTTTTTTTTGATAAACTTGTCAATTTTTTTTATTGATAATTAAAAGTAAAAATGTTATCAAAAAGCTAATATTAATTTGAATTTTATTTATAGGTACCCTAAATAGGGATCGGTATTAATAAATTAAGTTTTATTTTTTTGATATTATAAATTATATAGTATAATTTTTTTTTAATTAAAATACAAAGTAAGTACCTAATTATTTTATAAATTATACAATGCAAGATACTATCAAAAATTTTTAATAAAAATATATTTATAAAATAAAATAATAAAATATGGGTGGAAAAATGTGGGTTTTCCCTTATCAAAAACAAAATAAAAAAAAAATTTGTGTATATACATTGTTTATATACATATAATAATATTTAATAAAAGTTGAATAAACAAAAAAAAAAAAATATGTTTTCAATTCTTTGAAAAAAATAAAAAAAAACCTTGTATTTGGTTGGATTTTCTGAATAATTATAAAATTATAATATAAAATTAAATATGGTTTAACAAATTTTCAATACGGTTAAGAATTTTAATTATAATTTTTTTTATACCTAAATAAAATACCTAGCTAACATATATATGTATGTATGGAGGTATAAGTACATATATATAAATATCTTAGGTATATGTATGTACAAAAATATAAAATATTTTCCATATTATATTTCATTTTAAAAGTTTCTATTTTAATATTATAAGAAAAAAGTGAAGTATAGGTACCTATAGGTATCTTAAATTACACATTCTTTTGAAATCTTACATTCCAATAACCATACACACACACATTTATACAAATGGAATGCACCTATTTACATATAGGTATGCACCCAATTTCGCCCCCCTGTTGTACTTTTATTCTTCTTCTTCGTAAATAAAATAAATGTTTATCTTGAAAAGAAATGCATATACATATATATATATATAAGATATTGCTATATATATATAAGATATTGCTTTATATTTTATATACATGTAAAAACAAAAGCAAATGAAAATATTTACTTCCTAAAAAACTAGAAAAAAAAAAACAGAACCACATTCTTGAAATAGAAGATACTAGATAGAATATACATGTAGAATGTGCTAGAATAGAACAAAATTATAAACAAAAATGCATCTGATTCAGATAATATAGGCAATTAAATAAACTATTACATTAAATAATACCTATATCTCTTATGTGATTACGAGTACTTAAAAATTTTTAATTTCAACTTTGTTTTCAAATTCACGAATTAAAATTGTATATAATAAAAATGTTCAAACTTAAATTTAATTTTAATTGAAAAAAATGTTCGAAAACAAGTACATATATCTTTTTCTCTCTTTTAATTAGAACATCGACATCCTACAATTGATGGAAATTCTTAAGAAAACCCTAAAACCATATTCTTTTTTAAATTCTTTGAATTCTTGTAAAATTGGACCTTTGCGTCTTTATTATATAAGTTAATTCCTATTATACAAAACTCACAATAATAACAAAATATGTATATAATGTGTACTCTACTCTTATTAATATAATTTAGGACTAAGTATTCTTAATTACTTTTCATTAAAAAAAAACCCAAATTACTCAAATTCTATTGTTCATTTCTATTTTATATCATCTCTAAAATATTTTCCAAAGTTTTAAAACAATAGTGAATAATGAAAATTTTGTTAGAAATTTCTTATATTTGATTTTTATCTTAAATATACAATATATATATGTAAGTCAAATATTAATTAATATTCTTAAAACGTTCCCTCTACACAATATAACTTATCATATTTAATTTCTTTATTATTTATTGTTTAAATTTTTTTTTTTTTTTCATTTTAATAATAATCAAATGCTAATCATAAAACATCATCATCATCATCATCATCATCATCATCATCATCAGTCATCATTATTATATTATCATATTTATTTGATGAATTTATTTAAAAATGAGAAAGAGTGTGGTAGAGTAGACTGTGTCAACTCTGGGATACCCGTATGACCGTTACATAAACATTATATCATTATTATTACATATAAACATTAATTACTTTTGGCAAAATTTCAAACATACCAGCTTTATTAGGTGTAGTGTAATGCTCATATAAAAGAAGGAGTTGTATGGTAGCTACTCGAACCCTCTGCAGTAGACCAGCCAAATTTTACAGTAATTTTGGCCATTATACTAAACTATTTTTTGGAAAAATTTCAGACAACCAGCTTCATTAAGTGGAGAGTAATGCTCATATAAAATAAGAAGTTGTATGGCAGCTACTCGAACCCACTGCAGTAGTCCAACCAAATTTTGCAGAAACTTTAGCCATAAAACTAAACTACTTTTGGCAAAATTTCAGACACACAGCTGTAATACGTACAGAGTAATACCCGAACCCATGGACCAAAATGGCTGGATTTTAATAGTGATGACGGCTCTTGCAAAAAAAACGAATTTGCGAAAATTTTAAGATCCTAGCTTCTTTAGTTTTTGAATTATCGTGGTGACGGACGGACGAACATACATAGCTAAATTGATTTTTTTTCGATTCTGAACCGATTCATACACTTGAGTCTATATCTACCCCCCCCTTCTTCTCTGCGTCACAAACGTAATGGCAAATTTATTATACCCTTTGACAATATAGTCATACGGGTATAAAAAATAAAGTAAAAAGTAAAAAAGAGACGAGAAACATGAAAGAATTTCGTATATTATTTTTCATTTGAATTGAAAAAAAAAATTCAGTTTAATAGAATTTTCTTTATATGATGAAAAAAAAAAACAAAAAAAAAAATAAAAAATATCAGAGAATTTTTTTTAAATAATAAAGATGAAAAAAAAAAAATCATGTCAACAAAATCTGGGACGATGACAGACAACAGAAGACGGCGACGAACTTCGTTATATAAAACAATGATTAAATTGAAAATAAAAAAGCTGAGTAAAATTTACATTTAACATTGTGGTTAAAAAAAAAATTTTTAAAAGGGCATCATTAGTGGTCCAAAAAATTTACATAGTTTTTTTTTTTAATTTTTAATTACTAACTATCTATAGCTGAATTCTTAGTTAGAATTATTAACTTATTACAATGCATTTATTAAAAAAAAAACAAACAATTAAAAGATTAAAATTTTAAAATATTAGACAAAGAAAATATTACTTTATAAGTTAATGAGTAAGTACTTGAGTACTTATGTATTTATTATATTTAAAAGATTTGGTTAAGATTCTAAAGGTTATCTTAATTTTTTAATGATTATCAAAAGACAAAACTATCAACTAAAATATTTATGTAGTATATTTACACTTTATTATTATGTTATGGTGTCATTGAATTTTTAATTAAATAAATTGTGATTATTTAAAAAACAAACACTGATTATTTCATTATATATGCGTATATGATAATCAGTATTTTATTTCAATTTTAATTTTTTTTTCAATTTAGTGAAAAAAGTGTCTAAGAAAGAATAAAAGAAATTCAAATCATGTTTTTGATGACTTAAATTGTTCTTTGAAAAGTACTTATCTTCATTCTAGTCAAATCAACTTAAAAATCTGAATCCAATTTTAAGGAATTCCCCCGGCCTTAAAACCAATGATAATAATAATAATAACAATAAAAATTCTAAAAACTAAAACCAAGTTTAAATCCCCTTACAATATACAACATGATTAAAAATTCTTAATATAATCATTAAAAATTATTTATTTTACCGGTACAATTACACTTTTTATTGCAAATTCTTTGTTATTCTAAAAAAAAAAAAACAAAATCTAAAAATTATTGATAAAATTTATTAAGTGAAAAACAAATATGATGCATAAATTGAGGGCAAAATAACAATAATAAGACGTTTCAATATGAATCGTAAGATTATATATGTCAATATTTTTTTTTTTTGTTTTAATTCTTATCAATATTAAATATAATAATATTTACTTTAAAAAAAATAAGTAATTAATTAATTAATAATATGAAATCAAAAAAACACAATTAATTTGTGGAAAATTCCTATCATTGATATAATAAGAACTGAATTACTTTAAGAACTAACTAATTGTGACACTTAAGAGTAATCAAATCACTAATCTATCTGAGTGTGACTCAGAAGTAATTTATTTTTGATTTTGATCAATGTAAGCTTCTTAATTGACAGATAAAATTTTACTTAAAGCATTATTTTAACGATCAATATTCATTGAGTTGAAATCAATTAACATTGTCAATTAATATTGAACGTGTAATCGCACCTTAATACAAATTTATATTATTTGTTTTTTCAACCCTTTAAACGATCAAGGCAATATCCATTGAATTGAATTCAATGAACATTGTCAATTAATATTGAACGTGTAATCGCGCCTTAATACAATTTTAAATCATTTGTTTTTTTTTCAACTCTTTTAACGATCAAATCAATATCCATTGAATTAAAGTCAATGAACATTGTCAATTAATATTGAACGTGTAATCGCACCTTAATACAATTTTAAATAAAAAAAAACACTACTGTTTACAATTTACAAATAAAATTATAATTTTAATTAATTTGAAAATATTTTTTTTGAATTTTGGACTACTTAAGTATATTCCCACTTAACTCAATTTCTATTCAAATAAACTCAATAACTTTTTTTGTCTCATATTTTGATTGTTAGTGTAAACTGTAATTGCATTAATTTGGTTTTTTTTTTTTTTGTTAAATTACATTAAATATGTGGTAAAAATACGTGACAAAAACATATTTCTTTTAATTTTATATAATAAATAACGAATTTTTTTTTTTAAATATTTGACTATACTATAGCAATATACAAGTGGCGACATAATGTCATATTTGATGAGTTATGAGTTGTCGAAAAAAAATTACACTTATATGGATATACAATATATACATATTGCATTGCAATGGGTACAATTCACTGAACGATTTATTAATAATAAAAAAAAACTAAACAAGACAAATATATAAAATAAATAATAATAAAAATGAATGATTCAAATTTAATAAAGGCAAAAAATTGATATGAGAACAGGATGATAAACGGCTTTTTTTTGTTCAATAATTGAGCAAAGGTTACTGGTTCTCAAATTACACGAATATGTTTAAACAATTAATAAATGATAAAAGCTAAATATATTCTTAAGATATTTGTTTATATTAATAAAATTTGTTAATTTATACAAAATTTGTAGTTTTATTTTTAGATTTAATAGAGCAAAATTCCTTACAAAGTTTAAAATAACAAAAGACTTGTAGTATATAATTAATAATTATTAATAAGTAGATTTTGCAAACAAAAACAAAAAACCAGACTAAATAATATCAAAGTTGTAATTCAACAAAAATGGTCATTGTTGAATAAAATAAGTGCTTCTTATAAATATACACGGTAATTTTTTACTTAAAATGAATTTCTTGAAAATTTATTAAATTTTTTTTTTAATATTTAAAAGCGAATCAATATTTAACAAAATTTGTAATTAACACTTGAAGTTTCTTGAAGTTGAAGCATTTTTAATATATATATGGCGTTTAAAAAAGCACTCAAAAAAAGATTTATGATTTCATTTTTATTTTATTTACACGTCCCACATACATTTATCTTTAAAACATATTTTTTTTTTTTATCTTATCAATTTATAAATATAGAAAAAAAAAAAACCATCATTTAAAATTAATTGTAAATTATTTGACACATTTCTAATATTAATAATTCCGGTGATATAAAATACAAAATTCTGATATGATAATCTATTTTCTTCTACGAATTTAAATTAAAAAATTTTAAAATCATAACATAAATTTTTATTATCTTTATAATAATAGCGCACCCTTATCAAACCGGAAATAGGAAATTGAAAATTGATAATTTTTAATAAACACTTTCCTTAAATAAAAGTGAGCATTTAACAATCAGTGATTCAAAACATTGAAATTATATATGACTCATTTATTTAACTCATTTATTTCACTGACATGTTATTGAAAATGTACTCTTTTCTTCTATCACATGAAATTAAATTAAATACAAAGTATAACATATTGTTTTTTAAGTTTGAAAATGCCTTATATTTTCTGGAAGAGTGGGAGTATTAGGAGTAGGACTTCCAAAACTTCGCTATAAGTAAATGCCCATTAATAAAATATGATATGTATAAGTTATTTAATTTAGAGTATAGAATTTAGTAAGCGTTGAATGGAGAACCTCTGTTATAAAACTTCTTAATCTAAATCTAATATGATTAGTTTTAAAATGCTTTTAACTTTTCTTATCAATTATTTTGATTAGAAGTTTATTAATTTAAGCTACTTACTTATTTAAGTAATACATATTTAAAAAAAAATGATCTCAAGTTTATGTAAATCCAATAGATTTATTGTCTTTGATAAATTTATTAATATTATCAATTAATCCGAGATTACTAATAATAATACTTAACCGATGATGAACGATTTAATACTATTTTAATTTTTTTTCAAATATAAAATCAAAATTTTCGCTTCTTTTTTTTATTGTATTTTTGCAATTTAAGTATTTTGCAAAAAAGACTAACAAACTAATCTTTAGTTAATATAACCCCAACCTAATTCTAAGTTTCTAAATTTGTTCAATCATTTTTTTTTGTAAATAAGATTTATTTGGTAAAATGACCATATCAGGTCGCCCTCAAAATCAATCACAAAATAATATCGAGAGGTTTTTCAGTTAAAAAAAAAATAAAAAAAAAGTTGTTATTACCATATAACTTAACTTCAATATACACTATTAAAACCAATCACTCAATATAACTATTTTTCACGTACAATATGATTTAAGTTTTTTTTTTTGAAATATTCGAAAACAAAAATTGAAAAGTTTGTGAGTTAGAAGTTATAGAAAAAACGCATGTGTAAAATGTGTTTCTTATTTTGAATTTATTGATATATTGATTTAAAAATGTATTGATTTGAAAGGTTTACTAGAGGCAAAATGCAAAAAAAACAGCATGAAATGCTCCAGAACAACTTACAAATTAGAAAAATCTGAGTAAAAAATTTGAGTAACAGAACAAATGAAGAATGATTTAGAATGATTTTTTAATAAGTTAATGTACCCAGGTATTATAATTTCTGTTTTAGCAACTTAATTCGAACTTTGATAAGTTTTTATATTATAATATGAAAATTTTTTTATTTGAAATACAATTTTTAATTGAAAAGTTTTTTAATTTTTTGTTGTTGTTATTGCTTTTATTTTTTAATAAAAAAAAAAAAGCGCTACTAATGGTATATTCCATGGTATAAGAAAAAATTTACAGAGATACCGAAAAAAATTATAAAAAATAAAAAAAAAAAAAACTTGCTGGCCTTAACAAAAATTCTTGATATTTTTCGGTAAAGTCACACTGTGGAATTTCTGAGTTCCCCAGGTCCAAAAAAACAACAATAATAATAACAACAACTCTAATAAATTAAGCGTATAACAGGCAACAGTCAAAGAATAAAAAACCTAAAATAAAAAATAAAATAACTATAAGTATCAGTAGAGAATTTTTATTTTTTTAATGTTTTTTTTATACCTTAACTTCTTTTTCCATTCGAGTTTTTTCCATCTCTTTCTTTTCTACCAGTAAATCAAAGCCCCTTCTATTACCTCACTCTTTCTTACTCCATACATAAATATCTACTCCAAAACTAGTAATGCTGTCAATAAAATTCAATGGAAAAAAGATTTTTTTCTTGTTTTTTTTTTTCTTGATTTTTCTTTAATAAAAATATAAACCAGCAACAATAACAACACGTTCAACAAAAAATATACATATATATATGTTGGATAAAAAAAAAAAAAAACCCAACAACAAGAAGAAAACTAAAATGAAACAAAAAAAAAGTCTTAGGAATGGAATGTAATATGGCCGCAGCCGCATACAAATAATTTAAAATAAAAATATAAGAAAAAGAATATTTTAGAATTTGAAAAAAATAAGAGAGACCAGAAGAAAATATTTTTTGAATTTTTCTTTTGTTTTTTTTTTTAAACGAATGCGAAACGCATTCGTAAAATAAATGAAGAAGTGCACTTTATAAATATTCTTAATATATATATTTATAACATATGATTGTTTGTTTGCATGTATGTACATACATAAATTGTTTTTTCAAATTCTAAATAATAAAATTTATTTATTACATAAATATGTACTCGTATGTATGTATGTAGGAATGTATATTTTATCCTAAATGAACGCGTTAATATTAACGAGTCTGGCGTTTTTTTATATTTTTTTTTTAACGGTTTGATTTTTTATTTAATGAACGGATATTGTAATATGGGTACTACATGCAATACAACACATAACCTATAATATAAAAAAGTATGTGCACACTATCATGCACATATAAACTAAGTGTCAAAAAAAAAAAATATGTATTTTCCATAAAAAATAAGAAAAAAACCGATGGGCAAAAATTTAAAATAAATTAAGGGCGTTATAGTCTAGTAAATATATGTATATATATAGGTATGAATTAAGTAGTTACATATATATACTATATATATATATCAAACTGGTACTCTTCAATCAATCTTTGTGATAATAGCAATTAGTTTGTCAAACATTTAAAAAGAATCACTAAGTTTAAAAAATTAAACAATGAGGTTATGTTAGTGTTACCATCTTTAAGTACTACCTTTCAAATGTCTATTTTATGTCTTTTTAATGAGTTTTTTAATTAAAACTTAATAATTTAAAAATAAAATTCCTATATACATATTCTTATTTTGATGGGGGGATATATAGATAATCAATTTTTTTAAATACATTTTTTTATATTTTTAAAAGCGCATTCAAAACTTGTTTTTAATTTTTTTTAAATATAATATTCAAAAAACTTTAAAAATTACCATAAGCATTTTTTTCAAAAAAAAAAAAAGAAGAACACATAATCAAAATAAATGTATATACGATAGTGTTCATCCAACTTTATCCAAAAAACCCATTGTTATATTTCAACCATAAAAATTAGGATTTTTCTCTCATTTTATGTTTGTTTTAATAATATTTTATATCATATTTTTTTTTTTTTTCTAATTCTTATAAAAAAAAATTTTTTTTTTTTCCTTAAGAAAAATACAAGAAAAAAATAATAAAATAAAAAAATTAAGTATTCTAAAATAAAAATGGTTAATATGCGGAAATTTTTTTCATATTAAAAAAAATAAACATAAAAAGTTTATAAAAAAAAATGGAAAATTATGTATTAATACTTAGGAAAAAATTTATTTATAATGCAGCACCTTTAAAATATTTTTATATGCTAGAAATAATTTTTATGCTATATAGTATAGAATATAGAATTAAATAAAAATATATATATATATATATATATAATATATATATATCCTATACTTTTTCTAATACAGAAAGGTTTTTATTAATATAAAAAAATAAAAATAAAGGGTCATGTCATCTCTTTTTTTTTCTATATAAAAATTCAGTACTTTTTAATAGTAAAGGTACTGCTTTTACAAAATCTATGATGAAAATTTTTTTAGAGAATTTTATTCCTTCTTGTTTTTTTTTCTTGTTTTTCGTTAATGCCCTCCAGAAAATTTTCGATTCATCACCTTTTTTTTTTTTCTACATTCCATATATATACATATCTCTATAAAATAGAAGAGTCTATCTATACCTACATATATAGTTCCCAGTCTTTGATAATATACTCCTAAAACAACAAAAACATGATTACATGAAATACAAAATTCTACTACTTTCTAAAGGATATCATCTAGTACATAAAAGAATTTTATTCTATATATTCTATGCATTTTTGTATTCTGAAATATACTCAAAGGCAAAAAAAGGCAGAGGCATCCTCTTAATGTTGTATTGTACTAAAATTACAAAAATAGAAAATTAATAGAATACTACGTTTATACGAGTACAATTGTACTTAGATTCAATATTAATTTTTTTTTTTTTTGCTTTTTATGAAGCTGTTTTTTTTTTTTTTTTTTTTTAAAGCAACAGAAGAAGCAGCAGCTTATAACAACAGCAACAGCAACAACAACAGCAGCAGCAGCAGCATCCTTTTCACAGAACAACCTTACCACCATTTAAACCCCTTTAAGTCTACATTTTTTTACCGAAATAAACTTTGAAAAAAAACAACAACAACATCAACAACAACAATTATAAGGAAAAAAATAGAACAAACAGGAAAACTGAGAAAAAAAAAAAAGTATGAACGAAGAGTGTAGAAAAATACACAAAAAAAAACCTTATAGTATTCCATCGTATACGAATCGGATAGTATAGTGTAGAAAGCATCGTACTTCTCTTTTACACTTACACTTAAAATACAACTCGTTCATGCAACATTTTTTTTTTTGTAATTTTTCTTTTAATTTTTTGCTCGTTTTTTTTTCTTTTTATGGAAAGACCTCGAAGACCTCACACTCGGTTCCTTTTTCTCATCATCCCAATTCAACAAAATATAATATTGAGTGTCTTGTGTTGTGCAGTATGTATATATATTTTATTGTATGTAGAATTTTGTATATATATAATATTTGAACGTAAAAATGTTTGTAAGCATAGCATTATAATGCAATATAACTATTCCGTCTCCGTCTCTGTCTCAGACTCAGACTCAAGTTTTTTTTTTTTTAATTTTTCTTTATTATTATTATTGTTGTTGTTTTTCTTAATTTTTATTTGATATTATTATGAATTTTATTTTTTTTTCAACATATAAAAGTATCTCACCTATATGAGATAAATATCTGGGTATAAAAAAACATATATATTTATATACATATATATCCACCACCTATCATATAAATATGATGGTATGCATATTGCATTGCATATACTACATATATGATAAGGTATGCAATACAAGTACTCTGTTTTAACTTAACATATTTTATTTCTCCATGGACATGGACATTGCAATGCAATGCTGAATGCAATGCAATTGACTGGACTGGAATCTGGATACTTCATAGGTACCATTAAATGAGAAATTTTTTTTTACATTTGATTTTTTTGTTTTTTTTTTTGTATTTCGGCGGCTCGGCTGATATTGGATATCATTTAAAAATAAAAAATTCGTATATATGTATATATATTTATACAGACTCCAGAATACCATAGAAGTAATCTTTAAATTAAGAAAAAATGAAATAAAATAAAATAAAAACAAAATAATAAGAAAAAAAAAAAACAGAATATAATAACCAAAAAAGGGACTGGACTGAACTTTTCGGAAAATTCAGCAAGAAAAAAAATTAAAAAAAAAAACTTTCTAAAGAAAAACGTATAACATAAACAACATTAAAAATAGCTGCAGATTGTTTACTTCACCAACAACAAGAATTTTTTTTTTTTTTTATACTTATTATTATTATATTTTTTTTTTACTAAGTATTTGAGAAGTTTGGAATTTGAAATTGTTTTTTTTTTTAAATTAAAAGAAAATAAAGCAATAACAACTATATAATATTTATAAAATAAATAACTTTAGCTTAATGTACTGAAAAAGTACTTAGAATCGAATATAAATCGGATAATCCTGTCAATATGATGAATATTGATAGAAGAATCGATTTAAAACGATTTTTCACAATAAAAGTTAAATTTAAAAGCTTTTAATAAAATCGAAATTGAAATTTACAATTAAAAATTTAAAATTTTCAATATATATATATACTTGTAAAAATAAAGGAAATAACGTTTTTGAGACGTTTAGTTTTTCAAGATGTCAAAAAATGTCCCAAAAATATTCTACTTTCCCACCCCGTCAGAATCGCGTTCAAAGTAATCGATTGTATCAATTTTCATAAAATTATTATATTTTTTTGACATTTCAAACTGACATATAAAAAAAAATATAAATGCCAGCATAAGAACAAATCTTTTTACTAAAGATTTACCTATCCTGGATGTGAAAAATGTGAAATAACGCGAACTATTACAAAAAAAAACAAAAACAAAAAAAAAAGTTGGTATGTAAGTAATGAGAGAAATAACGCTTTACTGATAAAATTGTTGTAAACGAAATATTTTGTTGAATTTTTTTTTTATTATTGTTATTCAACTTTTATTGCAAAATGTTAAATATGTTTTAAAATGTTGTTGTTGTTTTTTGTTGTTATTGTTGCAAATAAAATAAAGTTTAAGTAAAAAAAAAAAATGTATCTTAAAAGTCTGTTCACAATATTATTATATTTTAAAAAAATATAAAAGGAATAAACTATTTTTAAAATACCAAGATCATATTGAATAAAAAAATATTGTAAGCATTAAGCAACATACATACATACATATACATACAATATGCATATACATATAATATTCTCATGTACAAAATGAAATATGAAACAATAAATTAATGGAATGAAATTATACTTTTAAAAAAGGAATATTTTAAATGTTCTCAATGAACACATTGCTCATATAAATATTACCCATACTCTACACAAGTCATTATTTTAGACACACTGTCAAATTGTCGTCTGTCAAACTTTGTTATAAAATTTTTTTTTTTACTCTTATTTAATAATTTAAAACTTCCATTATCTTATATAATAATTTAAAACTTCCAATAATTTAAATATTAATTATTTAAAATAAATGTAAATAGGTATATAATAAAAAAATTTTTGAAAAAAAAATTAATTAAAATGATTTAATTTTAATATAATTTTTAAAGGTAAATACGGTATAACTATAATTAAGAAAATTGAACTTGTAAAAATTTATTATTATTATTAAATTCATTATTTTAGGTAGTTTCGTTTTATACTTTTTATAGGTATACCTGTATAACCTTTTTTTTAAAATATGTACATACACGTACAAAATAAATACAACTACATTTACGAAACTAAAAATTTTAACTAAACTTTTGTTAGGTATTTAATTTAATTTATAAAATGCGTAACAAATAAAAAAAAAACAAAACTTTTACATTCAAATTTTAACTAAAGCTTTTTTCACATACAAGTTAAAAAAAAAACAACAAACATTTTTAAATCCCAAATTTATACAATTAAATAAAAAAATAAAACAAAATAATTTAATATATAAATGGAATAAAATGGAATAAAAAATGGAAGTTTTATTTTATTTATTTATTAAATTAAAAAAAAAAAGCTTTAAGGTTATTGTATTTTTCCTTCAAAATTCAAAGGTGATATCATTACGTCTCAATGTCGTTGTTAATATGTTTAAAAAACAAAACACAAAACTAATGTAATTATTTCAATTTGCGTTTTAAATAATTCTGACTTAAAATTTAAAAAAAAGATTTTTGAAAAATCTTCAAAAATTTTATTAATTTGATTTTAAAAAACGCAAAAAATAAACTTTTGACTTACAAAATATAAAAACATGAATTCATATCGAAATTCCACCCCTTAAATCAACACTAACAACACTTTGTAATTTAATCACGTGATATGATTTTTTTTTTTAATTAAAATTTTCTGTCAAATTATGAACTGTCAAAAACTTTTAAATTTTATTAATAAAATATTTAAAATTGAAAATTATTATTTTTTAATTGCTATATATAACTGTCATTATTTATTTATTATTAATTTCAAATAACCGCCATATTATTATTATTAATTAACTTTTATTATATTTTAATTAAATAAATTTTCAATTTAAAATTTCAAAAAAAAAAAATATATTTTATAATTTACTTACGGCAATAACTTTTTTAATTATTAAATAATATTTAATTCAAAAATAATTAAATAAAAACAAATTAAAAAAAAAAACCGGATCGGATAAAAGTAAAATATTCGTAATCACTCTGTAATATTGTCAAAATTTAGAATTATACTAAAGACATTTTGCAAATAATCATTCTAATTAAGAAAAACCACGACACCACGCGAATTAGAATTGTTTTGATTATTTAGTTACAATAACAACAACAAAAAACACCAAAACAAATAAATCTGACCTTGAAAATATTAAATTATTCCTAAAAAATATTGACGTCATCGATACAATGCTACCTGTCACACTTCATATTTTATATGACTATCACCCTCTTTCAAAACAATATTTATTTTTTCAAATTTACATTAAAAAATTCTTGGATACTTATTAACGTCATCCCTCTTAATTTGAATCTTGTTTTTTTTTTTTTATTTATTCTGAAATACAGCTCAAAATTCTAAAATTCAAAGTTTGTGAATGAATCACTCAATTCTGAGTTAAAAAATTATAAATTGCTACAAAACTTAAAATTATGTCATCTCTATAGAATATTTTGTGCACTGCGTAATTTGTGGGGTTTAAAATACACAAACATCCATATTAAGATTAGATAAAATTAAAATGTGTTTTAAAAAAATAAAATCGAGATCAAATGACTGTGGGAAAAATTCAAAACTCATGTTATAGAGGCGGCGGGGTTGGAAGAGTGATTGAAAAATAAAAAGCTCTGAAATTATATTAAGTACTTATTGTTGAATTTAAATAAATAAAAAACAAAATTTAAACAACCTTCAAATTTAATTTGTTTTTTCTGTTTTAACACATGAATTATTTGTAATGATTGTTATTTTTTTCTAGAAAATCTATTTTAAAAATCAAACAATTAGGTAGGTACCAACCTATTGTAATTAAAATTTAATATGAGTATGTAAATTTTAAACTGTATGTTGCACTTGGAAAATAATTCGGATAATAAAATATTGAAATCAGTAAAAATCTTCAGCTTTCTCTCTAATAACAAAAGTTGAAAAATGTAAAAAAACTTTCAAAATAATTTATTTTTAATATCCAAAATCTAAATAACAGAAAATTGTGCAACGTTTGAATGCAACAAACTTGCAATCAAATAATTTTCATCAAAACCGATCATTGAACGATTAAAATGAAAATAAAAAAAAAACTTGATTTAAAAACCTTGAAGAGAAAGCTGGAGGGGTTTTTAACTTTTTTTTTTTAAATATAATTTCTCCCAAAATTATTGTAATTTTCATTTTGGATATTTTTAATAAATTTTCTTTCTTAAAAAAAAAAAAGTTAACTATATCAAGCAGACAAAATTTTTAACTTACCTATAAAAAAATGTAGCATAGTTTTTAGACCTAACTAACAAATTTCCAGAAAACTTTTCAAAAAATTTAATATCAGTACGTTAAAATATTTTTTGTAAAATAATTTTATTATATTTTATTTTATTTTTTTAATGGTTGAATATACACAGTTTTTAGTGATTTTAATGTACTCTGTGCGCAGTACTGAAATTATAACATAAATGTATGTAGTACCTACATATATATTTCTTTTAGTATACTATATTATATTAATTTGAACTTGTTTGTTGCATTGCTGCTGCACTAACAACATAATATACGTAGGTACCTACCAAAAAAAAAAACAAAAACCTAAACCAGAAAGCCCAATATTATTGTTAAAAAAAAAAACATTATTTTTATATGAAAAATTTTTTACAAATAAAATATTTTCATCTTCTCTTTTACACTTTAGTACTATATTTAGTGTATTGCACATTTATTAAGCGCATAAAAAACAATAAAAAAAAATAAAAATAAAAAAAATACTAAAATAAAAGCATAAGCAAAGGCAAAAGCAAAAATATCAAAAAAAAAACCCCCCTCAGTTTAGACCTCTGCACTTAAAATATGTATTCTTTTTCAATGTGCATAATATTATAATACTAATATACATAATAATAATAATAAAAAAAAATAGCATAACAGCATAGCAGCAGCGGCAACATATTTTGTGCAGCAACAAAACAGCATCAACAAAACAGTAAATACAGGCATATCCAGCAAAAAAATAAGAAAAAATTGTACAACAAAAATACAGAACATAAAAATAAGTAAAAAAAAAAAACACCACCACTTACGAGATTTTTTCATACAATTTTTAATACTGTGAGAAAGTTAGAATGGAATGCAGTCAGACAAGCTAAAAAATAATAATAAAAATAAGAAAAAAAACCAAAGTGCCTGTAACTCTACAAGACACAAAACTACAATAAAACCATCAATGAATAAAAAATTTTATATAAAAAAAAAAAAAAAACAGAAAAACAAAAAAACCAGAAAAAAAAAGACCTCACGTTATGAACGAATGAAACAAACCCAAAATGAACCTTTGCTTTGA
Source organism: Dolichopus griseipennis (assembly GCA_963082915.1). NCBI lineage: Eukaryota > Metazoa > Arthropoda > Insecta > Diptera > Dolichopodidae > Dolichopus > Dolichopus griseipennis. Next base: position 23,938,112 of record OY720443.1, read on the forward strand.
TGCAATCTTAAGCCCAGATTTTTTTTTCTTGTTTTTATTATTATTTTTTTTTTTAATTTAAAAAAAAAAACCCAAAGGAGCAGCAACAGCAGCATCTCAATTTAACATATATACAAACATACGAAACTAAACTAAAATAAAAAAATAAATAAAACAAAAAATCTATGATAAAAACCTTATACCTACACTATAATATTATAAAAGTATAAAATAATATAAAACTAATAAGAATAAAATTCTTGGTACTCGGTACCAATCTAGTGGTATAACAAAAAAAAAAAAAAAAAATTAATTTTTTTAAAAGTAACTAAAGTATTAACAATAAGACCAGCACACAGCATCTTTTTACTTTGCCTTGGCTGGCTCAATTCTTCATTCTCTTTTTTTTTTTATCTTGTTCTTCTTTTTTTTTTTTTCATTTATATTTCTTTTCAAGAGGCAATTGTTTTGCCTGGGAAACAGTTGATATCTGCAGTTTTTTTTTTTAGTTCTCAAGTCTTAAAAACTATAACCGATAATAATATTTTAATACATAAATATATATATATATATACATATATGTATATATATATAATAAAAATAAAATACCAAAAAGTACAGTATCAAGCAAGAATATATCAATTACTAGTACTTGAATACTTACTAGTACTTAAGCCATGTAATCAATGTTGTAGTAACGAGAAAAAGTATCTTTAGATATATATAAAAATTGTATCTTTAGATATTAGATAATAGTATCTATAGATATTGTTCCGAAGTTAGTTTGGTAAGTTTTAAGAAACTAACAAATGAAAAACTTTTACTAATAAAAACGTTTTACAAGCTATAACATAAATTTTTTCGGAGTTAAATACTGAAATGATCAGAAATGGATAGTAATTGTATTATGGAATGGAACATATTCAGAACATGCTATTTAACAAGAAGAAGATACTATCAGTTAAACTGACTGTAATTGTCATTAGCTATTACTGGTGCAAGATATGAAACGATTTCCCTTTCGTCAATTTCTCTTTATATCCGAAAATTTTTCCGAAATTGCTAATCTTATAGTACTAATAGAATGTACATTGAATGTATATGTGTACATACTCTTAAAAGTCTTCAATAAATTAAAAGCAATTCTAAAATTTTATCTAATCTAAAACTGTAACATAACCATTTAAGCAATTTAAAATTGTTAGTACTTCTGTTTCTGGCAAGTTACTGTACATAGCAAAAATATGCTTAACATATCTATCTATTCCAATAGGTTTAAAGCCATGTTTTATGATTTTTTGTTTTTATTTTTTTTTATTTTTATATTTTTAATGTTGGCTCTGAAATACAAGTAACTGGGAAAAGAATGTTGAATAGATACCGCATAGTTGGGAAAATTTATTTTTTATATAAAAGAAAAAAAAAAAAATAAACAAAAATAAAATTATAAAAAAAAAACATATTCTAGTTTTAAGGTATGAGATTTTTACTTCTTTTACATTCTCATATCTCTTTAAACAGAACACAGAAATTTATAAGCAGGCATTTGTACCCTGTGAACGAAATGGAAATAAAATAAAAATACAAAAAGCATAACAACAAAAAATTGTCTTAAATTTTTTTTTTTTTGTTGTGATTTTTTTTTTTTTTCATAAATCTACTTTCGAGTCCGTCCTTCCGAGAAATACTTTTTTTTGTCGTTTTTTTTTTTGCGGCATAAGATCAATCGAATTGGATTCTTGAGCATTTTTTTTCTTATTATTTTTTATTTATTTTTTTTTTTTTATGTTATTCATGGATATTCTGAAAATATTTCTCAGCATTAGAGAAGATTTCCTCTTTTAAAGCCCTTTACTTTCCGAAAAGGTCTTAAAAAAGTACTAAAAAAAAAACAAAACAAAAAGAGAAAAAAATTAAAACAAAAATGCGGCTTTTCACGTAGGTACCCCTGCACGTTGCAGCTCTCAGACACAATACAAAAAATTCAACCAAAAAAGAACCAATTTATACGTACACATACATATAGATTGGAGTTTGGAGGTACTATAAGGTAAAAATAAGATGGGTAGAAGTATAAGGTACTTTTTAAAGGTCGCGGTTGAGAGGGAATGATGATGAAGTAAACGGAGATGAAATAAAAAGATTGAAGATTCAGATTTCTTCATAGGAAATCTGATGGTCAAATAGCATAACATTTTTTTTTTTTTTTATTCTTTAATGTTTATTTTTACTTCTTTTTTCGTTTTTTTCTTTTTTTCAAATTGAGATTTTATTTTTGAGATTATTCAAAAGATTTTGTATTATTTTTTCATTTTAATGGGAATAAAAAGGGCCTTCACAACAACATAACTTACATTCATGCATACAAACACATATATTGGATTAGGTTATTTTTATTGTAATACATATTTTGTTTTCTTATTTTTTGTGTTTTCTTTGAATTTCTTAGGAATTTTTTAATAATATGTATGCTTGGCGCGGCGTTCATCTAATCCAATGGTGGGCGACGGCTATGCTTTCATCAAGAGTAACAAGAATAAAAAAAAAGATAATACAATATGTATATAAAAAAAAAAAAAAAAAAAATTAAAAAGAGTAAGTGGCGATGAAATATGTCGAGGTCGATTAGACTTTGAAAATTATTCAATTCTATTCCCCTCTCTCTCTCTGGACTGTTATCGTATTTTTAAAACTAAGATTAGATTTTTTTTTTTTTTTCTTTAAAATGTTTAAAAAATAAGACAGAAAAATTTTGAAATTATCCACATTCCATTAAGGTCAAATATCTTTGATATTAGATATTTTAATGTTTCGATTTGATTTTCTTATTTTTCTTTTTGGAAAATCATTAATTGTATATTTTTTGAATGACCAGAGAAATTTTCGAGAATATTTGTTAGTGATAAAATTGATCTGATTATAGGTATTTTGAAAGATTTTTAATGTATAAAAAATTAATTGCAATTTTATAGATATAACATTTCAGGTATTTTTTTTTTTTTGAAAGAATGCTATGCACATATATATATACAATAAAACAAATATATGTATAATGCAAGATATACCCTACTTATAAACCAAACTTAGTTATTTATAAAAAATTGCATTTAAAAAGTATTAAAATGCAATGTGAACATGATATTTTTTTTCTTATTGTTTTTATTATTCTTTTGAGTATAAAAAAAATTATAAATGATGTCTGGTATGGTATCAAATGTTGGGAGAAAAAAAAGAACCAAAAACAAAAATATTAAAATGAAAATTATTTTTATTTTTAACCTTCCAAGAAAAAATCCTTAATTAATATTATTGTTTATAGGTGCAACATAATTGTTGTATGTATTTTGTGTACATAGAAAATTTGAGGGTGGGCGGATTTCTTAGAATTTCAAGCAAATTAGATATTTTGTTTTTTATTAAAGAATATTATTGCGTAGTATGTATATATAATAATAAACCCATTAACATACCATAGCGACTGACTGACTGTTATTTAGTATTAACATCAAGAGAAAAATAAAAAAATACATAATTTAAAAATGCATTTTTTAATAACGCTCACGCTTTTTCCCCATTTTTTTTTTTCTTTTCTGTTGTTGGGGACACGAATACAATATCATTGAGTTATGCACGTAGGTATCTTGATCGGGTAGGCTACTTCCGCCGAATGCATTTCTTTTTTTTTTCTCTTATTATTTTCATGTTTTGTTTATTTTTAATGTAAATACACAATGTATTATTTGTATACATATATACAAACTATATTTATAATATTGTTATATGAGAAGTAAGCAGCCTACAGCGGATGTTGTTTTTTTTTTGTTTTTTGTTTGATTCATTGTAATTTCTTAAAGCTATTTTTAATGAAAATAAAAAAAAAAATATAAATAAAAAAGTATTTTTAAAAATTTCCTCTTTGTTAATCATATAAGGAAGTAGTTTATATTTTTTTTTTTCATCGATTTCCATTTAAAATGTATTTAAAAATTAAACTTTTTAAAATAAGTTGTTTTAATATTAATAAACTTTTTTTTTTAAATTTTCAAGTTAATAATGACAACCGAGTTTAATTTTAGTTATTTTTTTCAATATTATTCCATTTAAGTATATAACATTTAAAACCTGTTCAATATCTGAACTATGTATCTAAACCAGATGGAGAAATTTAATTATATTAATAATAAAAACTGATTTGATCTCACACTGAAACAAGAAGCAAAATTGACACATTTTAGCACATCATCTCTCTGCTAAAAAAGCTTTAAATCTTTTTTTTGTATCTTATTATCTTTAATCTTTATACTTTTTTTTTAGCAAACGTAGACAATTTCACTATACATACATGGCTAAAAAAAATTAAATTAAGGTTATGTTCATACAAAAAATTCATACTAAACAATTTTACTGACAGAAAATATTTTTCTTCCAAAAAGACCCAACAAAATCTAAAATAAAAAAACACTTGAAGACACATTTTTTTACCAACCATTTTTTTAATATATTTTAATCTGTCAATTTTTAAAATTCACTAATTTATAATCCGGAATATTTAACAATTTCATTCAATCATTTAAAATTTCCAAAAACCGTATGGTACTATTGATTTTTGAATTTTTAATTATTAGTGAATTTTAAGTATTGGACGCCATTTTTTCCACAAAAAAATTTTTCTGGAGACAGAAAAAAAAATTTATATTCTGTTTTTAAAAACATTTTACACCCAAAATTCACCTACCTTTAAATGCCAATTAAGTATTATCCAAAAGTTTGATTTATAAAGTATCCATTTTATTAAAAAAGTTTTTCGATAATTAATAAATTTTTTATAATAATTCACTAAATAAAAATTTTGATTCCACCACTTTAAAAGTAAATATTTTACAATATGTACTTTACTTTTTTTTTTTTTTGAGAAAAAAAAATTTATATTCCTCCTCTTTTACATTCGGTAATAACGAACTTCACTCGCGTAGAGTATATACACGAATATTTGAAAGCTGCTTTTTCAATTTCGTTGTATTTCGTAGTTCGTCGTACGTTTTAAATTCGTATTGAATTTTGTTATTGGATCTTTTATTAGATGTGCGAACAAATGTATATTAAGTTTTGAATTGAAAAAAATATAAAATACACAAAATTTTAAAGCAGAAAATACTAAAAAATAAAAAATACAAATGAATTTTAATAATACAAATACGAGAATGTATTGTATAGTGTTTGTAAAAATAAATATACAAATATTCTACACATTGAAAGATAGTGAATGAGTATTATGTGTAAACATAGTACTCCATAAAATTTTACAAACACATTTATATTTTAATTTAAACTGCTAGCAGGCCAATATTCATAAACTTTTTTAATCGAAAACATAAAAAAAAACTAAAAAATAAAAAAATCCGGTTCATTAGACAAAACATTAAATAGAAATTGAAAATTTAGAAAATATGTATGATTATTATATTTATTTCAAAATATTAGTTTTATCTTGTCCACACATTGATATACGCTTGACGCTCAATTGTATACCACTTAAAAATTTTACGAACATATATTTGCCAATATTTTGGCATGTTTTCGGAAATATTTTATAAACAAAAATTCATATGTCAACAATTAAAATTTTAGCTACCTATGAACATCTCGTTCGGTATTTAGTTTTGAAGTCTCCAAATATGAAGCTGTGTTTCCACTTTCTCTTTTTTACAACACTTAAATTTCATTTTAAATTTATGTGGCCCTTATGATATTAATGTAATATTTGAACATACGTTACGTGCAAATAAACTTGCGTCTATTTTTGACACTATATATTCAATAAGCGTTGTATACACTGTGCTTCATTCATGAATGTCATTCTTATATGATTCAGATTCATAAATTTCATGAGAATTAAATGCAAAATAGATCGGTGCCGACGATGCGTATATTGCAAAGTAAATACATTATAATTTATTTAAAAGATAGAATAGTAAAAACCAAAATATATTTATTCAACGCCATTCATTGTACTACATGGTATGCCGTCACTTATGAATGGCATACATACATGAAGCATAGAAAATACAGGTTATATGCAACAATTTTGACAGCTTTAACAAATTATTTTTTAACTCAAAATTCAAAAATTCAGATGAAATTTAAATTCAAATTATTAAATATTTTAAATTTCGATATAATGGTCTATCACCGTCTGAGTTTTGAACAGGAAACTGAAATAACAGCCATTTGCCATGAATGGAATTTTTTTTTAAGAAAAAAATAAGAAAAAATTTTTAATACATGAAATAATAGATAGGGTGGGAAAAATGAATTCTGTCATGTCATATGGTTAGTTTATGTAGTGGTGTTTTTCATGTGTACAAATGTACAAATTTCGTGTTTTCTACAATTATGTTACAGCTGTTTAGCGCAGTCTTCACCAACACAATCATATTTGCATATAAAAAAAAAGTCATTAATAATAAATTCCATTCCAAACCACTCCGAGAAAAGTAAAATTATGCAGTGGCGTAGCTTGCATAAATTTGTGTATGTTACATATATAAAATTCGTTTGGAATTTTTCATTAAATTAATAAAATAAAATTAAGTATGTATTATGAACACTCAAATTCTAAAATACTTTTTTTGCAGAAAGATAATTTTATATACATATAATTGTATGTTTCAATTTGAATTAAAAATTTTGGATGGCTTTTTTAAATAAATATTTTATTAGCATAGAAGTTTGTAACAATTAATTTTAGATAAACTAAAAAAAATGAGTTATCAAAAAAATTTAATCTCCTTTGAAACGTCAATCCTTTTTCACTAACCCTTAAAGGCATATTTTATATTATGTATTTTTCATTCAATTACCTATTTAAGATTAGTTATGAAATATTGAATTTATTTATTTCATTTTTCTGGAACGTCACTGCAATTTAAAAAATATTTTCTCGTATAATTGGCTGTTTAAAAAGAATTCATAATGGAATTTTTTTATATTTTGAGATAGTGTGCGTGCGTGTAAAATTAAACTCATATGTGTAAAAACCTTATACAATTTACGCACGAATACTATCAAAATTTGTGTGTAAATAAGCAAACATCCTGTCTTTCGCACACTATTAAAATATATGTGTATTATTTAACATATAGAATATTGTAGAATTAATTATTTTTTTATTTTTATATTTTATATTTTTGTTTTTTTTTTGGCGCATGCCATTCATTTCTTCGTATACATACTGAACTTTATATTTTAAATATTTTAAGGAATGGAAAATGCATATGAAAAAAAAAAAAAACATGTCGGTTTGCTGCAGTATATCTACCAGCTGTACCCTTACTACCCTCATCCCTTATTGTTTTTTTTTCCAATACATATTTCTTAAACTTAATAATAATAAAAATGGTAAATTAAGAACCTTCATAATAATAACGCTTCGATTTTTATTATTGTGCAGAAATTGTCAAATGTTTTCGTTGTATTCTGTATAACAGCTGTCTATTGGGAAAAAAAAAGTTTATTATCCCTGTCCTGTAATAAAATAGATATACATACATACATACATAATATTTTCATTATCCTTTATTTTTGTATTATAAATTTATTTTTACTCCTTAATTTTTCTATAGAATTGACTGGACTGTTTAATAGTTATTAGTTTCCCACACACTTGTTTATCTATATAATAATGTTATGTATTTAATAATATACACCTACATACATACATACATAGATTTAATAGATTTGATAAAATTGATGGGAAATTTTGTATCTGTTTTGATTTGATCAGACCACCCTGGACTTGGTGTGTTTTTGTTTACAAATAACAATCAGTGACGTAATTTGTTTTGAAGATTTTTGTAATAAAATCAAATATCTACATATATGAAAGTATGTATATATTCATATATATATTTATGTAGGTGTATATCGATCGATATTTTGTGCATGCAAAAAAAATATAAATTATAAAAAAAAAAGTACTCGTAATACATTGTAAAAAAAAAAAAACAAAACAACAAAATAATAAATTTAAAAAATTTCTCATATGCATTGTAATTAAAAACAAAAAAAAAAAAACAAAATAAATTTGTTTTTATTGTAACTTTGATGGATAGAGAAAAGTAGCAGAGAGTTGAGAAGCAGATAGCGTGGGTACAATTATTCTTTATAATTAAAACATCCTTGAGACGAGCGAGTTGGTGATTAGATAGCGTAATTATATAGTAATTGTAAACAAAAATAAAAAAAAAAAACAAAATTTGTTTGTTTAGGTTTTTTTTTTTATATATAATTTTGTATGTATTTGGCTTTTATTATTTTTATTCTTTTGAAAATTCGCGTCAATTATTATTTTTTTGCAAAATAAATTTTTGTGACTGCGCGTCGTCAACGTCGTCATGTATTTTACATAAATTTTCACAAAAAAAATATATCTATCTATTAGTACAATAAGTACGTACTTACATATATTATCAAATATAAATTTTTTAGTAAAAATTAATATCTATGTAGGTATATTTTTTTTTCAGAAAAGACGTCATTTAATATTTTATATCAATTATTAATTAATTTTAGTAGTTAAATATAAATTGAATCACATTAAACTTAATTGTTGCATGTCAAAATGTAATTTCTATGATAATTTCTAAATTATTTGCAGATAATGTAAACTCTGCATACCTATAACTGCAGATATATAGGTACATAAATTATGCATACATATTATGCAGTTTTAAAAGGACACTTTTTCAAGAAATATTTATGTGAGATTGAAAAAGTTTACGTGATAAAATACATTCCTCGTCTTCTTTATAAAACTGATTTACGAATAATAACTATTAAATTCTGTCATGTATGAACTTACGAAGAAGGAATGGTCAGAACTGTTAAAATTTCTGCCACTGCAATTATAACTTTCAATTTTACAAATGTAATTTGAAGTAATTAAAACTATTCATAATATGTTGTAATTTTCAAATTGCAATAAGTAAAATAATTTTTTAATTCATTATTTATATTTTAAAAGTAGAAATTTGTTACTATAATAAATACTTTTACTGCAATCTAGAATTAATTTTGTATAATTATTCTGGTATTAGTATAAATTTCCGATTATCAACATTGTGTCCATCCTAAATACCTACATATATTTATTTTCTTCATTTATGTCTTCTTATTTATTATTAATAAAGTCAAGTGCATATATATATATATATATATATATATTTTTTGAAAATTTGCAATATTAAAATATTCATTAAAAAAATAAAATTTTCTTCCCACACCCTTAATATATTTGAAAAAAAAAAAAAAAATAATAATAAATAGAAACGAATATAAAAATAAAAAAAAAACCTGGCAACCCCATATTTAGTTACAGCAAGGCCATAAAAATTTTGCGGTGGTGTTTTCAATTAAAACTTAACGCGAATATAATTTCAAAAGTACTATAAGCATTTTAGTACAATCTTCTCTTGTTATTATTTTATAATTTTGTTATTTATTGCTTACTTTGCGGGTAGAAAAACATTAAATTTCTGTTTTTTTTTTATTATTTTGCTATTAATAAAATAATTTCTAATATTTTTTCAATATAATTTAAAATTTAAAAAAAAAAACACACAAATGCTCTTTAAATCAAAAGAGAATTGATACAAAATGGGGGAATAAGATTTATTAATATCAAAAAAAAAAACTTTAAAATTTTCTTTTTTTAAATTATATTTATAACGGAAGAAATGTGATATATGTATGTTTATATTGTTTTTTTGTTTTTTTTTAAATTTTGTCAAAAAAACATTTTTTCAACGATTTCATTTTATTTTTTAATATTTCGTTAAATGTAATGTATGAGATGTGAAATTTTTTTTTAATTTATTAATATATAAAGTTTATTGAACACTATATCGATATTAACTAGGGTTGCCACATGTTGAGAAGCTCAAAGTAGGACAAATCGATAATTACACAAAAATGGTTGGTTTAATAATGAAGGAATGGAGCGGCCACACCACGTACATAGACCAGAAGGTCCGTTATACCCTAAAAACTGATAAATACAACAAATTCAGTATAGTAGTAAATTATAGATTTTTTTGTGATTTATATAGCATATATATAAGTTATATTATAATTAACAATATATATATATAGTGTTTATTTATTATGTCTGAACTTATATTTTTGATCATTCTTTGCGCATTTTAATAATTCTATATCATTTTGTATAGTTTCAAAAAATTGATATCGGCATATGATTTCTATGTTTAATACTTATATATAATATTATATAATTTTCTTTATTACAATTTACATTAACCATGATCATCCAGCTCAAATAAACTAAAGAGAAACTTTATAAAAAATGATTTCATAAAAATAAAAAAAATCAAATGCATATAAAGTTTTTCAAAAAAAAAATTATAATCCAATGCATTTCAAAAATATTTTTAAATATTTCAGTCTAGATGGCTTTGCTTTGAATTTTTCTCAAAAATGTTCTCGTTAAAAAAACATTTAGTCAAAAGTAGGACAAACAAACTTTCATGTAGGACGTAGTACAAATATCATAATTGTAGGACTGTCCTACCGAATGTAGGACGCGTGGCAACCCTAATATTAACAAATCACAATAACGTCTTTCGACGGGAGTGTAAAATGGAAAAAAAAAAAAAATTTTAAAATTTTAAATGGTTGGTAAATTATGGTTTATATAAAATTTAATTTTAAAAATGCATGGGAACCTAATATTTCAGGACAGACTAGAGATATATTTAATGGATTAGATTCAATTTTTTTTTACACGAAATTAACGATATAAATTAAAACCAGTTAAAATTTTATAATTAATAAAATTTAATGCGAATAATATTATAGTTATAATAAAGGACGGCATGCAGTTAACTGGAAACTATATAATTTTTATCTAAATAATTTTATATTATTATTTATATTATAATGTGTAATAAAGGTATAGTATATTATAGTTTAAATTTTGTTCAACTTGGTTGCCTTTTAAATTTTAAAATTATTTTACAATTGTTTTTAGGGGAAAATTATTTACTCAAGCCTAGTTGGTTACCTTTGTTTCGATATGGCAAAGATTAAGAGCTCATCAAGAAACTTCAATAACCTACAATTATTTGTATTTCTTATAAAAATTATTTAAATTAAAAAAAACAAATTTTAACAAATGAATTATATTTCCTTACAGTATAATTACGAAATAATGACTTCTTATAATTTTTATACTTTAAGTGTATATATTAACATAAAATATGAAATATGTAATATATTTGACTAATTAGTAAAAGTTTTGTAATTAGGACTCCCGGCTCCCGAATAGCAAGTTGCCCTCCCTTAAAAACGTCAACTAATCTGTCATTAGAAATTGAAATAAAAACAGCTATAATATAGATCTAAAGATTTGCCTAACGTATGCTTCTACAAAAAAAATTCATATGAAATATGCATTAAAACAATAAGCTAAAAAACTAAAAAAAACAACAATTTTTGATTGATTTTTATAACTCACAGAAGATTTTCGTAAAAGTTATAAAAATCAACTATCAAAGTTTAATCAGGAGTTTGTCTAAACAAAGTAATACTACAAGCCTACTGATGAGTCCAGTGTAACAAATCTAAAAACTCCACAAGTATTTATTTTGGATTGCAATATTTCAATATTGGGATTATATTATTAAGATATTTTCGAAACTCGTTTAGATTTTAAAACATTTAGATATTTTCGAAACTCGTTTCTAACTATCTACAATTTACTGTGCCATGTCAGCATGCATATGCTTATATGCATTTATTTAACAAATTTTTTAATAAGTTCTTGAGAATTAAAAAAAAAAAAATCAAATTTTTTTCAATTGAACTCCTTTGGAGAAAAAAAAAACAATAAAAAACATGCAACAAAAGAAAAAATTATAGCTAGGGAAAATCATCAAAAATTAATTGGAACATAATCACAAATATAATCAACTGAAGTCTGAAACACCATTTCAATTCACTGAAGAAGCTTTTAGTAACTTAAAATGTATATAGAAAATTTACCATGCTTTATAAATACATATATATTTGCATATAATTATACATATATATTTATATATATGTTGTCATATGAATTTTGCGATATTATATATTTATATATACATATATGTATATCATAAGAAGGTTAAAATTCTTTGAAGAGGCCGATGACTAGATATACATGTCGTTACCTATCTATACTTATATAAAAGTTCTTTTTTCATCTATTTTTCGTATATTGCAACTGCATATACATACATACAAATTTATGTTTGTAATTTGTATGAATGAATATACACGAGGCAAAAATATACTATATGATGATAAGATAAAGTAAAAGAAAATTCAAGAGGATTCTAAATGAACTTATTTTTTTCCTCTATTTCTTCAATATATATGTATAATGAATCAGTCTCGTTAATATTATAAAAATTTATCTAAGGTGACCATATGTATACAGTGCATTTAATAAATTTAAGATGTTAATAAACATTTTATTTAAAAAATGTGATACTTGATAATATTGTTAGTATAAAGATTAAAAGAGTTTGAACAGTTTGTCAGTTTTTCTTATTATAATAAACTTGGACACATAGAAAGCTCGTCTTCAAAAAATATAAAAACTAAAAATACCCATTAACCAAAGATGGATGTTGGTTAATAATAAACTTGAACTGCCTAATATAGGATATTTTGAATGCTTTTCAATTTTAAAATTAGATATTCAGATAAACTGTGAAGTTATTTGCAAATATAAAACTGTATTAACTATGCCTAAAAATTTTTACATATTCCAGGTTCTAATACTGCGGTTAATGTAATAATTATTTTTTATAAAGAATTCGTTCAGATGAATTTTGTCTTACTATAAGAATATTAAAAGTCCAGGACCTTGCTATTTTTCGCATTATGTATGTTTATTTGGAAAAGACAGGCTTTTAAGGAAATAGTGTAAATAAAATTTAAAATAAAGAAAATATATACAATAAAACTTTTTTCGAACTATTGTGCCTTGAAAGCTCATGTTTGGAAGGAACTTACTATACCTGTTCATGGTTTTAAAATATCCATATCACGTATGTGAGAAAATTTATTTCCCATTATAACATGAATAATGTGAATAAGATTATGTTATGTCATTGCAAAAATTCTTGCAATATGGTCACTCTAATATCAGCAATATAAAATTTTTAATAATACCTATTTCTTCAAAAAAGAAATCTTTAAATTTAATATAGACATTAAAATTTTTTAATATGGATATGTTTAGATTGTATATACAATTGTTATAAAACACCGCTTTAATAAAAATTGAAGTATTTTTAGATGAGAAATATATTGTTACTCGAAGGATCTCTTAATATCTTTATCATTTTATATATATTATTGTTCATTATAACATATAGGTAAGTATATATAGGTATCCTCTTTCATATACCTTTTCATATATTGCATACATATATGTTTAATTTATTTTTTTGTTTTTAAGAATATCATTCAGAAAAAAAGCACGTTCAACATTTCTACATCGTTAGATTTCAATAAACGAATTCGAGGAAAACAATATGAAATAAAAACTAAAGAATACAAAAAGACAAAAACATGATGATAATAATACACGTATTCTTTCCTTTTTCTTGTTGTTATTTTTATTATCATTCGAAGATGACGAAATGGATTTTCCATTCATATATTTGTTATTAGATGTGTTCTTCTTACACATTTCATTTCTGCAAAGTTTGATTTAAATGTTGTATTAAGTGTGCTGTTCTCTAAAGTCTCTTCCCATGTTATTTATTAGTAAAAAAATTTGGTGTCAAATTTTTTTTATATACACGACAATACTTATTTTTTGCTAATTATAAATTTGTTATAAGTGTCATATTATTTATTACTTTAGTTTAGCAAGGCCTTTACATTTTGATACCTAGCAAATTAAAGCTTAAAGTTAATGAAATATACATGACTGCCTTTTTTGACATTGTTTTGTTTACAAATTTCATGAATTAAAAAATATTCAATAGTTTAAAGTTTATTGTATAGCTATTTTGAATAATGGTTTGATATTATTTAACCCAAGATTAAAAATAGAAAAAAAATTGATAATTTTATTCAATAAAAAATATTTTTCAAAATTTAATTATTGGACATTTGAAAAAGTAGAGAAAGCGAAAAAGTTAAAAGTTAAACAACTTTTTTAATGACTGCGTAATGGCTGCGTCTATTGTAGACATTTTTATATAATTCAATACATTTAACTTAGTTTGACAGATAGCTACGTGTAGAGAGCGAAACGAGAGCGTTCATTGTAGACAGGCTATAAGATTAATGGATAACGTAGCGTTTCATAATCTTGTATAGGCTAGAGTAATCAACGATTTAGTGAAAATAATGATTTAAGGAACTAAACAAGCGTAGTAAAATAAGTCCGACTAAGTGCATGTCCTATGATCCTTTTTTATAAAACCATTTCTGTCATTTATTATATAAAGGATTTTGTGAGTCGAACGAATTTTTGGAAGTTTTCTGTGTTAAATTTTCAGTCTGATCCCAAACCCACTGATGAGTCCTACAGGCCAAAAAAAAAGGACTTAACTATTTTTCTTCTTTCGTTTAAAAAAAAGAAACATTTTAAAAATTAAAAAAAACCTTGCAAAACTGTACTTTAAAGAAAATATCAGTATCATATGAAAATGTTCAATAACATCAAATGACCGCCAAAAACATTATTTTTAATTTTTTTAAAAGTTCAAGTTGATTAAATTCATCGCCCACTTTCAAAACAATTTTTTAATTAAATAAAAAAAAAAACTGCTACAAAATACTTCATTCCACTTTTAAGGTTATATTGGGAAAACTTTTTTTCATTTTTATTTTTAAGAAACAACTTTGAATCTATACTTAATTGCAAAACTTCCCTTTAAATTCACTCTGTTATATGAAGATAAAAAATAGCACTCTGATGATGCTGTGTTCTAACAACATATTAATTTTCTTATTCTTAATAACACAGAAAAAAATCAAGGGTGAATGTTATATATTCAGTATGTGAAATAACATGATGTCGTTTCAAATGTAAAATGTTAACCCCACAAAAATAGTAGTCATTATTTATAAAACACCCATCAAGCATTCGTCTAAATATAATGTAATTCCTTAAAGGACATTTACAATAAAAACAAACCTAGAAAAAAAAAATAAACTAAAATATATATTAAATATATATATGTGTATTTTTTTTTACTGTTATTTTATCAAATTTTGATATTTAATTTTGAGAGAGGAAAAATGTAACATATCCACCCTCTGGTGTTTCATTTTTTGAATAAGTGCAATAAATTGCGTCATGTTGTTTTGACTTTTCAAAGATGTTTTAGCCAAAAATAAAAATTATGAAGAATCCTTAGGATGTCCAGAATTAGAAATTGAAATTTCATTTTGAGAATTATTAATGTTTTTTTATTTGTGTACATGTAAGAGTTTTTTTTTCTTATTTATATAATATGTATGTGAATGGAAAATAAAATGTGCGTATGATCATAACTGTGTATAATAAATTTTAAATATAATACTTGGTAATGTAATTTAATCGTACTAATACTAATCCACTGACAAAAATTATACCACTATAGTTTTGAGGGATTAATTTAGAAAAGTTTGCATAGTGGTAAATTACTTTTAATATATTTTAGGTACACCTTCATTTGATGTTACACTTAAATTATATATACAATATTCTTATCAATTTTTTTCAGAAGCGGTTAGTGATAGCATTGTTAAATCTAATTCATGAATTGTTCTTACCACACTTAACTACACAAAATACCTTGTTCTAATCACTTAAATACCAAAAATTCGATAAACTTCCTTGATTTTGTTTTCAATTTTAGAAAATATTTGCAAATATTAAACATGATAGCAGTGGCGTCTCGTGAAAATTACAACTGCATAGTATGAACACTATTTTTTAAAACTAGTTTACTCATTGTTAAAAATCCATACTAAAAGAAAACTTAAAGATTACCCAAATGTCACATTTAATTGATTTTTCGATTTAACCCATTGACTACCAATCAATAACTCAGGCAATCATTCAGCAAACAGTGACTATAAAAAATAATAACCATAGCAGGCAATGGAGTAATTTTTAAAATTTATTTTACATTTTCAAAATATGAAATAAGATTATTTTATTAAATTTTTTAAAGTCTAAAAAACTGATAAAATACATTGCCAATTCAAAAATTATACCCACCCCCTATTAAAATATCAACCCATACATGACTTCAATAATATTTCGAATTCTAATTAAACGAAGGAAAAACTTATCGTATAAAATAATTTGTTGACATTTCGAATTAAATATAAATTTACTATATTTATCTAAAAATATAATCAATTGAAAATCCTTTAAAGCTATTTAAGGATTTCTTTAAATGTATATAGAATTTTAATATCAAAACATTAAAAACAAAGTTATCAGTTCATTTCCATGAAGACAATTAAGCTTTAGATACAAAAATATAACCCCCACTATAATATGTGTGAGTTTTTATTTATTTTAAAATGTATACTTTAAATGTTTACAATTCATATTTGATGGGATATTTTACGACTTTAATATGAAAATTTTATAACTTTATTTAAAAAGAAAATTTTTTAAATATTTTTAACCCTTTCATTTTTTACATTGGATTAATGTACAATTTACAAACATATGAACGTATTATAAATAAACACAATCAAACTTTATTTTATAACTATTTAACTGCGTACATAAATTTGTTTAATATTTTGAAAATATATTTTCCTTTATAATCCTCTTTTTGTAATATTTTAGGTCTACCGAAAAATGGAGTTAGGTTTTTTTCCAAATGAATTTATGAGCTTCCTGGGTTTATGAGCATAAAAGAAAATTATATGAAGTTTTTTAAACTTAAATTTTTTTTAATATTATGTACAGTCCCCTACCACATATGATAATGATTGAAACTGCCTTCCCTTTTCAGGTGTGGCAGTTAAATTTATTTTATGTTATGGTATAAACTATTACGATATCAATTATAAATTATATTTTTTTATTAGATATGATCTGACCAGGATTTGAACCCGAGACTTTTTGATTGAAAAGCAGCCACTGAGCTATTAGCCAGATATTTAGAAATAAAATGACGCATAGATATGATTACAAAACACAAATGACATCTTTGTCGACTTTTCTTGTGAAGCTTCAAAATATTAGTCAAATATTATGACAGATCGTCCATAAGACAGTAACAGTAAAATTGATTTAATATTAATTATTACCGTTATTTTCACATTTTTTAACATTTCAATCAAATGACATCAACTTCGTACAGTAAAATATCAGTATTAATAACTTTCAAGTTATTATACCTTGAAGTTTAATATTCTATCGTATACTGCAATACTTCAAAATTTAATTCAAAAACAGAATTAAAAACAAAATTCCGGTAGACCAATATTAAATTGAATTAAACATACATGTACATATAACAAAATCCATTTCAAAATTATATTAACATTTTATCGATCCTTTAAGAATGTAAAAGGATGTTATTTTAAAGATTTTCTTTTTATTTTTTTACAAAAATATCATTTACATAAAAATTTTTAATATCCGGTCTCTGGTCTAGTCACA